>JASDQU010253340.1:2419-16154 GCA_032191745.1 Picea mariana
TCTTGTAATGGCTTCCACATGATTTTTTTGATGTATTTCATCCTTTCATGTGTATTATCTAACTTGTATAATGATATCAATCCTTATATTGTTATTCTTCCATAGGTATACTTTCTCTTGGAACACATTATCTTCCAGGAGATAGATATACAAGATATGTACAGAGATGATGCAAACAAGATATGTACAAGAACTAAGAAGAGTATTGTTACCTTCAGAGGAAGAAGTCTCTTTCATCTTGCCTAGTCTTCTTTGTAGTTTCCTTTTCTTTGACAACTGATTCTTTGTGTTTCTCCTTCCTTTTCTTTAGCTCGGGACAATGATTCTTGTAGTGACAATACTTTCGACAGTTGAGGCATTGTATTTCTGAAATATATTTCTCTTGATTTGTCTTCCTCTTTGAATAAAAATTTCTTTTGTTCTTGAAATTATTGAATCTTGTTGTGAAGGCTTGATCATCGTACTTCTTTTGGGGTTTCTCTTTCACATTGATCCTGGATTCTTCTTGAGCACAACAATTCCAAAGTTCTTCAAATGTAGGATACTCCTTCCTTGTGTTCATGCTTGCGGCAAATGCATCCCATGTCTTGGGAAGACCATTGAGTACTATGTTTACCAATTCCTTATTTGAAATGATCTCTTCAATAGCTTGTATTTGATATATAAACTGAGAGAGTCTCACAAAGTATGATGTTATGCTATCATCATCATTCATCTTCATGTCACAGAGCTCATTCTTCAGACTCATTATTTTTCCAATGTTTTTGACTGAGAAGAGGTTTGTTAGGGCATCGTAAATCTTCATCGATGATTCAATATGGGAGATGTAGGGTATCAAGTGGTATTTTATAGAGTCCACTATGATACTTATGGCATTGATATCACCATCTTTGAACTTCTCCATAATTGCAACATTCTGCAGTTCCTTTTCTTTTCCTTCTTCAAACTCTGGTTCCACGATCTTTCCTTTCATGATATCCAACACTTTATTCTTGGCAAGGATGAGGTCAATCCTTATCTTCCATGATATGAAGTTAGAGGCTCCATCTAACTTTTTCTCTGACTTCATAGAATAAGTCATGGCTGCTTTGACTTGGTCAAACCCTAGATTTGACCAAAAAAACTCAAACTTGACGTCTTGGCTTGCTGAGAGTATGAGGAGATGCACTAGGCTAGGGTGCACTGATCTATCTATAAATTAGGTCAATCCTTTCACTTAAGGTGCCTCAACGAGAGGATTAGGGTTTCTGCAACTGCAGCTGCTAATAAGACTAGTGACAGGGCTATAGTGACTGCTCCTTCTAGAAACCCTAGCGGTAGTTCTTCAATGAGCTTAATATCCTTACGGCTATGATTCCTTCCAGCGTTTAGACTGACTGAAAGAGGTGTGGGCTCATAATCTATTAGAATATAATGAATGTGCTCATTTTACCATTGACAATATCACTATTTTCACCCAACCATAGGTCGAAGCAACCCTCCGAGCACCTTAATCTTAAGAAAGAATCACTCTGGAAGAAATCCCTAAGCTAGATACCTAAAAAAAAGGTAGCACATATTTCCCCAAGGATAGCACACCAACATGAGCTAATCAGATAGTCCAAACCCTGGCCAAGAGATAGTCCAAGTGAAAACGTAATTGCTAGCTACAGTAGCTGCACCGACAACTCTCCTCCAAACCTGTGCACAAAACTGGGCACTGCAGTGTGCACAAGTGCTGCTCTGTAATTCTGAGACTGCCTACCAGAATGAAGACTGGCCTCCTGTATTTATAGTAATTCTGGATAACTCCCTTGGTAAACTTCTCATTCTGGGTATCTGTATGTTTAGTATATATTATTTATTCTAGCGGACTTCTTCTCTTGGAGGCTAATAACCTAATATAAGTTATATTCTTGAGCCGACAAGTATTCTAGGGTTATTAGCCAACTCATTAGGGTTTCTCTTGCTTCCCGGAGTATTCTATTCTCGCTAGGTTTACACGTGGAGGTAAATACCTCCTGCAGCTACCATAATATCAACACATGGTCCCTCTACCTTCAATGGTTCTCACACATGCATGAAAAAAATAAAACCAAAATCCCTCATAGCATGATCCGAAAATGATCTTTTAAATGACTATGGTTGATTTATTATGCATGCGTTTATTAACCATTTAAGAAGATTAATGAAAGAGGAAGAAGATATATGAATATATCACAGCTAAAAATATATATACAGATATTAACTGAAGCAATAATTACAACAAACCATAAAAAGAGAAGTGATAACGGAGTTCGACAATCTCGCCTACGTCTCCGGGCCTTTGTCTTAGCGGGTGAGGCTTCTTTATTTATGTTCAAATCTCAATAAGTACATTGTAGTAGTTCCATAAGTCTATAAGACTAATCTGGTCTTGTTCTCCCATATCTCTAGAACCCAACAGAACAAACGACACTCAAAATGGATGGCTGGAGCTCCTAGAAATGGCCGGCAAAGGTGTGCTCCTCAACAACTTCCCTGCATAAAAATGTCTTTGGCTTGGATTTCCTTCAACATAACTCCACTCTGACTGTCATTCATGGCCTCAATAAGGCCTAATTTATTTATATCTGAAGTTGTTTATCATTCCCCAACTTCCTCCCAAAATTTGGCCTCCAGAAAGGCCCAATATCCCCCAAAAATGGGCAAAATCCATTATTAACAGGCCAAAATTTAATTAAAAATCAAAACCATATATTAAAAACACACTTTAGCATAAATTATGGGCTAAATTTTCCAATACAGGCACACACCCCCTCTAAAATGGTCATTTGTAGTTATATATGGCCAAGCACCAACCCAAAGGGTTGTGCGTTGGCCCCTAGCCCCGAGATCTCTGGTCATGTGACATCCCAAAACTATGGGTAGAGAGCCCTTCGTGCTAGCAAATGAAATGAGACCTTGGGTCACCTGAAATGTAATGGTGCCAAAGATCAAGCCCTATATCCTTTGGTATATGGAGCGTTGGAAACACCTATTCTGTGGACCCTCGGCGACGTCGCTTAACGCTTGTCGTGTGGTCGTGTGGGCATAAGAGTTTACACATAGTTGTGGGATGGGGCCTAACCCAAACCCTTTATGCCTCCATTTAAACAATTGAATCACTTCATATATCATAATGCGGGACTATATAAACAAGTTCCACTAGTGTACCAATGGTATCCTCTCCTTCGTCCAAGTCATTAGTTCATACAGGATGTCGCGCGGTTGAGACTCACGGAGTACAAAATGTTTTTTAACCCAATACGAGCCAACCAATGGGTGCCACGTGGAATCCCATGTCTGGGACACGTGGCACCCCACCATTTACTGTACTCCGATGCCACTTGTCAGTCAGTGATTCATCCATGTGTCAACGCCATACCTTTCCACTTGTCTACCCGGTCAACGTCTATACCTTCCACGTGTCCATTGACTGTACCTTCCACCTATACAAGTGTGCCACGTGTCACCCTTTCAATGGTGACACATCTCACCTCCGGATTGGTCCAAATCAGTTGTAAGGCCTTCCCACTGTGCCTCTACCACGTGTCATGTTGCCACGTGATGTTGACGTCAATGTTGACTTTTTTACTGTTGACTTGTTTGACTTTTTGCCTATTTGGAAAAACTGTTAGAGTGTGATAACTCTTGCATACGACGTCCGTTTGAGGGAATAAATATATTGCAGATATCAATGCGACGAGACGGTCGCAATGGAATTGGTTTCATCTGATTCAGAGAACTTTCATTTTTTAGCCTTTTCTGGACCTGGGAAGCTTCCTGGATCTGATTCTAGATCATGGCATCTATTGATGATCAAATAGCCTAGAAAATTACAAAAAATTTAAATACACTGATGAAGATATTACCTCGTCCTAGTTGATGCTATGCTCGGTTAGTCTTATTCCCAATACAATATGTCAGAAAGAATAATCTTTCTCTCAGTTGTGCTCCAAATGCATCTAATCAGTCTGCTAAACTAATAATATGGATCAAATAACCTGCATATCATAATAGATCATATATCATAATAAACTAAACCAATTGAAGGAAATCATAATAGATGAAATAAGTTACATCCTATCTCGCTCTGGTTGATGTTTTGCTCTGTTATCCTTCTTCCCAGTCCAAAAGCAATAATCATCCTCTCGCTTGTGCTCCAACGAAAATTCCTACAATAGTAATATGGATATGACAATGATATGAAACAATAATAATATGGATATGGCATAATATGAAACGTTAGAGAAGACATAAATGATTTTATTTATGTCTTTAAATTAAACTCAGGACATGGCATCAATCCTTTAAATTGAACACATGACACTTTACTAGAAAATGGATGCATTCCCTAATATAAAATGAATGCGTGCCCTGATATGAATCTGCTCCCTAATATGAAAAGTTTTTAATTGAATGCATAATTAAATTATAAACTCATAATTTGATTATATGTTTATCTATGTAATATATGAATGCATAATTGAATGAGGTTGAGGTGGAATTTTATCTATGTAATAATGTTAACTATGATTAAATTGAAAGAGAGACATGGCATCAACATCAGACCTTAAATGCAGGTGAACATTATCCACCATGCAACAACCCAATTATTGGGAGGTTGTTGCATGGTCCTCAATCTCTCATGGCATAGCGTCCCCATACCATGCATGGTGGATTTGACCATTTTAGGTTCTCTATTCACCCTAAGTCTCCTTGTCCCCTCACCGTCACTCATAAATTTCCACTAGAGGATATTGAATACATAACAGAGCCAAATCCGAGAGATCCACAACCTCCCATGAGATTAGTTAAACCACCAAATCCAGTTGGATCTGTAGTAGTTGACACCATGATCCAGGCTGTAGTGACTTCAATGATGAAATTAAGTGTAGTACCTACTATTCTCTATTATCGACGATGATTGAGGGGACTGAGCAAAGCGATAAGTCATAACTTACAATACGGTATGTCATCCCAACATTTAAAACCTGTGGTAAGTCAGAAATTCATAAAAAGTTATATATTGTGATGTATGGTTACATTGTCATGGAACACACATATTTACGACATTTGAAAGAACTTTAGTTGTTCTCCAGTCAAAATCTTCCATTTGCACAAAGATTTTAATCACGCAACACACTACATATTTGAACATTTGTGGACTCATGAATTATTTTAAATCGCACGAAGATAAAACTCTTCCATACTTATCACATATTGTAACAACCCATCACAAATGACACAACTTTATGTTTTGTTTTAAACACAATATTTGAATAATAATACATCTTTCACGGTTTTTAAACACAATATTTGAATAATATATTTTTTACGTTTTTTTGTTTTTTAACACACTATTGAATAATACCTCTTAATTTAACTTAATATATAATGTATATTAATTTAATTTAATAGATATTTTGTTTAATTGTATTTTCTTTCACAATATATAAATTTTAGATACTAAATTTTATTAAAAAACACTTTTTTATAAGAATAAGTTAATAAGTTTTATAAGAAATTTGTTTACTTAGTTGATGTGAACTTTGAGGATTTTTTCTGAAAAAATTAATAAATTACATCTAAATTGGGACTGAACTTTATTTGTTATAAAAATAATGATCTTATTGAAAAGTTTAATTATGATTAAATTAGGGTTGAACTTTATTTGTTATAAAAATAATGATCTTATTGAAAAGTTTGAGTTTGTTAACTTATTATTTTATTCTTAACCTATAAAAATCAAAGTATCTTTGTAATATTATTACCAAGTTATTTAGTTTAATATTGGTTTCATGGTCATCATTATCAATGACAACATGCAATTTATTTTATATAATTTTATTTAGTTAATATAATAATAATAATAATTTAATTTCTTTTTACCGAATTGGTGTATGAGATCCCCTTGTTTGTGGGATTAGGGACCTCTTTCTCTCAATGATTTTGCTCAAGTTTACAGAGGTGTACATATCCTACCTTCTTTGTATTTGAACCTGTAATATCTAAGGAGAAAGACTCACTCAAGTTGTATTAAGTTTATATTAATTTTTTAATATTAATTATATTTTTATAATTTACATTACAAACTTATTTGTAAAGACTTATATTGATATTGAGAACAATTATAAAGATGCATAATTTTTGTTTTGAAAAAAGAGGCTATATTCAATATCTTTGTTACTATAGTAATCACAACTTATATATAATTGTGATGTTTGATATTGAAGTATTTTCAAGAAAACTTAAAAGAAAATCCAACAAATTTAGAAATGTTTTATAATAAAAAAGATTAAAATTAATTGTAGATAATTTGATGATTAAATTTGATAAAAAAAATATTATGATTGTAGAGAAGTGATTAAGGGATATATATAGAAACATATAATGCTATTTATATGTGATGGATAACGATTGTATACGAACCTAAGAATAACATTATAATTTTTCCAAAGGGCAATTCAATGTCTTAAACTGTTTGGCTTGAAGTATTGCACTTGATAGGATGGATTCCTCACAAAAAGGGAATGCTTGAGCTTGTGTTTTGAATGGATAAGAGGAGGATATCCATGTGTTGATTCTATGTTTCTTGAGGTACTTAAACGAACCTCAACTGGTTGACTTTAGTGTATGTTTTAGATTTGACCTAGTCATGATGGATAATGGGATGCATTGGGTGAGAGATTAAGCTTGTAATTGGTTTTTTTCCTTAGTCATGATGGATAATGGGATGTATTGAGTGAAAGATAAATCTAGTAAGTGGTATTTTTCCTTGGTGCCTTCATAGAATGAGTAGGGATGACATAAAGGTAAATAACTCCTACACAATGGTTTTTTTTATAAATTTTTAAACAAAAATAACTAATAATACTTATTTTGTAATGTTGTTATTTAAATATTTAAATTTTATTTTGAATTTGAAATATTTTTATGAGATTGGATATCAAAAAATGAAGGTAGACATGAGTTGATATGATGCCCATGTTTAAATAATGCAAATTTCATAAATATTTAGTAAAGGAATTCCTTGGTTGTTGAGATTTTGTATGAATGCTAATCATATGAATGAATAAATAAATATGTATATTTAAATAAAATTTATGTTGAGATAATCTTTATAGATATGTATTTAGTTATATTAGTTATTAATTTGGGTGTTTCTTGATGTCCATTTTTATTAGTAGTCTAAATGCTCAATGAAATGGTATTTTTTGGCCACTAGAATAAATGGAGGGGAAATCAACATTTTTTTCCTAAAATCTAAGAGAAATAATTTTGAATTGATGGAAAAATATTATATGTTAATGTTGGAACAGGGGCAGACCTAGGGTTCAACACTTTAAAAACGCATAAACAAAACCATAACTACCAGCCCTTTTGGCAACACCTACGAAGCAGATGAATTCTCACCTGAGGTAGAGGCATGGTGTGGTTGTAGGACTTAGGTGTCTAAAACCAAGCTGGGACATAGATCTGTGATTAAAACACTTAATAGAACACTTAAACAAAAATATGCATTAGTTATTGAATCTCATTCACATCATGGATCAAACCCTTAATACATATCAACGCAGTAACAATAAAGATCAAGTACTTTCCATCACTTAGCACATAGCATTAGATTAGATCTAGCATTCCTTTACCATCAATATATCACTAAGAATCCATACATCCATCCAACATATATAAAGATAAATACACTAAGAGATAAACAACATAAACAACATTGCAACATTTCACATAACACATCAACGCAAGATATACGTGGTTCACCCCAGTGTGGGGCAATGTCCACCAACTTCTTCTTCTTCTTTATTAGTCTTCCATATCCTTACATTCTTTTTCTCCTGTGCACAGAGCCACAGATCCCAACTCTGCAATGGATAGGAGATCTGAGCCCAACGCACTAGATCGACCTTCCTCAAAATCAGGTCAAGGCACAGAGCCAACTCCTAAGTAGCACAAATCCTTACATAGTCTATCTGCACAATGAACTTACAACTTATTCACTAAGCCAATATTAACCTACTATGCACTTAGCCACTAGTAGCTATGCACTAAGCCGATTCTAATAATTGTTCTTACATCACTTAGCTACTTATTTATACTTTTATACACAGGCCTAAAACATGGGTAGACCCATGGGATGACATCCCAAAACTCGTTACATAAACCCTAAAACCCTTTTCTAGGTCCACAAGCCCACAAAACTAGCGAAATCCTGCGATCTCTGCTCCATCTGGGTGCTCCATCTTCGACCAACCTGTCGAAGTCCCAAAAGTGGTCAACCACGACCAATTTTTCCACAAAACTTGGTCAAGTGCCAACAGGCCCTCAACACTCACCTGTGACTCATCCCAAGTCACTCAGCTCTGAGTAGAGCTGCTTCGAAGGCCTCAAGCTTAGCTCGAGCTACCTCAACTTGCTACTTTTCTAGAGCTTCCTCCTCGGCAAACTCCTGACAACTAGTTTGTCTAGCTATGATCCTTGGCCTTCGATCTCTTCAAAAAGAATGCAGGCTTCATCCTGCACTGGCTGGAGTCTCCGTGTCACCTTCATGAATTTTCTATGGATAGCAGTAATCTATTGCTAGATTTTTCATTGTTCCTGTGATCTTTTTATCTTCTTGACTGTAGTAAGAAACTTCATCTACGCTTGCATGATGGAATCTTGTTGTTTCGCCTCATGGAGTAGTGCTTCTAATTTCCTCAGCTCAGGATCTTCTATAAGGAACTTATAGGTCTGCACACTTCGATCACTCAATTTCTTACACTTTGAGGTGAGTGTTATGATTCTTTCTACCGTGTTCCTGGTGGCTTCCTCCCTTTGGTTGCGCACTTCTTGTTGAGTGCTCGACATTGTTTGGTTCTCTAGCTCCATTACCCTTGCTTGAAGCTATTGAATGGCTTTGGAAATCTTCTCCAGTTGTATCTCAGTTGACTCTTCTTCCAAATCCTGCAGGTGAGTCAAGCCTACTTTCCTCTGAGGCGTTGTCCTCCTCATCGGTTTCTATGTTATGCACTTCCTCCTTTCTCTTCTTTTTCTTCTGTCCATCATGTTCGACCCGAGTGACCAATGGACTTTCGATGATGTCGGGGTTGGAGAGTTCTGCATCCTCGATCAATAAAAGGAATTCTGCTATCAATTCCTTAGTGATCTCTTCCATGTCTTCATTGGTCAACTTATAGTAGAACTACATCTCCTCGATTTCATCCCTGCATGTGGTGATGTAGATAAAGTGTTGATCTGCGTGAAACTTCACTAGCGTCCTGTACTGATTCAAAGTATTTGGGTTCATTCATGGGAATGCTTCAATAGCATGCTTCATCTCTAGGTAGTAAGCATGGAACACCACATTCGATTGAAACTGCTTCTCCATATCATTGGTATACCACAAGGTGGAGAACCTTGTGGCCAATGACTCTGATGGCTCAAATTTCGGGAAGGTTTCTCCTTCCGACATTTTCCAAGTGACAAATGTGATCAATATCAGTAGCCAACTGAAATGAAACTCATATCCCTGATATTGCACTAACAGTCCTTCTCCAACTTGTTGATGAGGTATCTTTCCCAGTTCATTTGCATGCCTTCCATGCACTTCCCTGCGAGGTCTACTACAAATCCAGTAACCTATGTCAGGCAGTTCTTTATGATGATATTATCGACTATAAGCTGACAAGCTAGGCACACTGCGCCGTCCTGGATGGAGGCTACCTTCTAGCCTCACTTTCCTTTCTCTACATTGCCATAGTCTTCCTTTATACGCTGTGCAAGGGAGCCATATGCAACCTTTCCTGGGTAGAATTGTTGAGGGTCTAGTCCCTGCATGCTCAGTCCTGTGATGAGATGGATTAGCATCAGATCCACAGTGATGATCCTATTGATCCAAATATAACCTCCATGATAGCACGACATGAGGAGTTTAATGCAAGCGTTAACCTTCTGATGTCGGTCGAAGTGGGGGATCTTCATTACATTCAATATCATGGATTGTGCAAGCTCCTTTATCCATTGTTTGGAGGCTATGCACTCCTTCTTCCCAGTCGTTTTCATCAAATACTGATGTGGTGCGAGCATCGTGTAGTTCTTCCAGTCTCCGAGGTTGAATTCGTTGTTCTTTAGAGATGGAATGTGTCCTAAATGGGGTCCAACTACGTGTATCACCTTTGGGAGGTACGTAGTGATCAACATGTATTTGAAATATAGTGTGATGCTGTAGCGGTTAACCACGCTAGCCAAAGTAGAGATGTAATCTGGCAAGACGGACATGATCTTCTTCGCATTATCCAGATCATTGCGGTGCTTGCTTCTCTTCTCAGCAGTGCAGCCAGAATGTCGTTCAGTCGATGGGGATGCTTGCAATCCACCAGTCGACAATGTCTATATTTCCACAAACATGACTCTCTCAATCATGAGTTCTACAATTATTTCCTCCACAGACTTCTCTACTATGCTACATTCGCCCGAAATGCACACTCGTAATCAAATAACTTAGGTCAGCAAATAGACAAATGAGGTAATCCAACAGATGGCGAGGTCTAGAAGGCACAATGTGATACAATGGATTCTTTGTTAGCTTGGATATCATGGTTTGCAAAAAGTGGTCTCGGCGTAGCATCCGACGGGTTAAATAAGCAACTTCGTAACATATTCCTCCAATGGGTAGGAATGCCTTAATCAATACGAATCCATCTGTTATGGCGTGGTCTCAACAGTCCAATCTCGATCTTTCCGGTAATAACTACATTTCTAGCCATTTTGGAGCATTAGTCTAATAGTCGAGGCGCCTCCAACAATCATATAGCTTCTTAGTGGAGAAGTCCCATTATGCGTTGTTCTGCTATTCCGACAAAGTTCAAGTTCTTCAATCCCGCCTCCTATGAAGTCTTCTCTAGAACTTCCTGTAGTTTTTCTAACTTTACTTTCTTCTTACTGAGATTTCTTTCCTTCTTCCCTGTGAAATGAGTCTCTGGATTCCTCTTTCGATTCTTATTCTTATATGTTCTTACCGTGGTGACTTCGTGTTGTTGATGTTCTTTCAAAGGGTTCAGAGATAATACCTATTTTCTTACTGGGTCCTGGGTGGACATACTTTCTTCTTGCATGGATAGGTCCTTCAATCCTTCTTGTGCTCTTTCAAGGTTAACAACTACTTCTCTTTCATTCCACTGCTTTGACTCAACTTCTCGTTATTCTATCAGTCAATCTATTATCCAAGCTATGAAATCCCTTAGTTCTTGTCTTTTCTTTTCTATGGCTTCCTCCTCTGCTTTCCTTCTGATCTGATCTTTCTCAATCCAAGTCTTTCCTAATAAAAGTGGAAAAGAGGCTTTTTTCTCAAAAAACCTAATAACTTGAAAATCCTCTTCTGTTGACATTTCATGAGCAATCATAGGTATATTAGTAACTCTTCAACATAGGTTTATCATCTTTCCTTTAAACAAGCCTATCCCTCTCAATAAAGGTATCATAGAAAGCTTTCCCAAAATTTCCCAAGTTCTTTCTGGCATAACATTCACATGTGTTTCTTCATCCAATACACAGTCTATGTCAAAGTCTTCTATTCTTGTAACTATGCGTTGTTTTTCTTTTGGGATGTCTGGTAAACTGATGTCTATGTGATCATCCATTTCTTCTTTTAACTGTAATAACATAGTCTCTGACTCTTTTTATATATGATTCTCAGTCTCTTGACCTTCTTGATAGTTTTCCCATCTCTTGTTCACATTTTCAACTTTAGCAATCATTCTTGGGCAATCCTCAACCTCATGACCAATGGATTTACAACAAAGACAAATAGGACCTATACCAGGACATTATTTAGAAAGATGTCCCAGTCTCCTACAGTTATAACACATTGTCAATCCTCTCTTTCTTTTAAATGAGCCATGGTCTTTCCTATACTATGCACTCGGATCACATTGTTGTACCTGTAGTCTGCAAAAAATATTTCTAGGTTCTTGCATCCACTCATTAGTCCACAAATTCTTTATATGCATAGGAATAACATATTTTTCTCTATTTCTATCAGATTTATTCACATCAACTCTTTCTTCTAAATGTGCCCTAACATTCATGTTAGAACAAAATCTATCAAACATACCTAGATTCATACTTTTGAAGAAAAAGTTTCCACTTATCTTACCTTTACCAGTGCACAAAGATTTAAGATCTTACCTCCTTCTTTCATATCCAGTTTCTTTCTTAGCACAAAGATTCACAAGTCAAGTAGAAGATTGCGCACTACAACAACAGAACTACGCACAAAGATTTATCTTTTTCAGTTCCTAGCAATTACAGTTTTCGGTCCCAACAACAGAACCATTTGTTGGCACAGGGGTAGACCTAGGGTTTAACGCTTCAACAACACACCAAAAAAACAATAATTACCGGCCCTTTCGCAAACACCTGCGAAGAAGATGAAGTCTCACCCGAGGTAGAGGCAGGGGAAGGTTGCATGAATCAGGTGTCTAAAACCAAGCTGGGACACAGATCTATGATTACAACACTTAATAGAAGACTTAAACAACAATGGGGATTAGTTCTTGAATCTCATTCACATCGCAGATCAAACCCTTAATACAGATCAACTCTGTAACAATAAAGATCGAGTACTTACCATCACATATCACATAGCATTATATCATATCTAGCATTCATTTACCATCAATATAGCACTAAGCATCCATACATCCATCCAACATATATAAATATCAATACACTAAGAGATAAACAACATAAACAACATTGCAACATTGCACACAACATGTCAACGCAGGATATATGTGGTTCACCCCAGTGTGGGGCTACGCCCACCAAATTCTTGTTCTTCTTTATTAGTCTTTGATCTCCTTACATTCTTCTTCTCCCACGCATAGAGCCACAGAGCCGAACTCTGCACTGGACAGGTGATCTGCGCCTAATGCACTAGATCCACCTTCCTCAAAATAAGGTCAAGGATTAGAGCCAACTCGTAAGTAGCAAAAATCCTTACACAGTCTGTTTGCACAATGCAGTTACATCTTCTTGAACTCAACCAATATTAACCTACTATGCACTTAGCCACTAGTAGTTATGCACTAATTTGATTCTAGTCGTTGTTCTTGCATCACTTAGCTACTTATTTATACATTTACATAAAGGCCTAAAACATGGGTACACCCATGGGCTGACATCCCAAAAATCGTTATATAAATCCTAAAGACCATTTGTTGGGTCCACAAGCCCACAAAACCAACGAGATCCTGTGATCTCCGCTCCGCCTGGGCGCTCTATATTCGACCAACCTATCGAAGTCCCAAAAGTGGTCAACCACAACCAATGTTTCCACACAACTTGGTCAAGGTCCTACAATTAACATTGCACAATATAGTTGCATTATGGGTATTTGGGGATGCTAAATTCAACTCTACAATAAAACCAAAAATCTCATCAATCAAAAATTTCAATTTTCAGCAAAGATTGCCTAATGAGATTTTGGTGATGACAAACTAGAGAAGGTTGAATTCGTATAAATTTTATCCTTCTTCCCTATTTCTATCCCCAATTGGAGCCTTGAATATTCAATGCAATGCATTTTAGATACGATTAAGTGGACACCCAGTTGCTGTAGAATTTTCCAGGTCCTATCAGCTGTCTTCTTGGTCTGTCTTTGACCAAGCTAAGACTCTAAGTTTCTTGCTGTCTTATCTTTTAATTTCTGCTGTTTTATAACAACCAACAGTCGTTT
>JASDQU010253341.1:1991-16154 GCA_032191745.1 Picea mariana
GAGTATCTGTTTACTAAATGTATATGGCCCTTGTAATGGCAGAAGAGTTTTCTGGGATCGGGTGGTGACTAGTGGTTTACTGGCTTCTAAAAAAATTATTGTTGCAGGCGATTTAAACTTTACTACTGGTGCAAAATATATTTGGGGTGCAACGACTCATCTAGATAACTTGGTGGGTTTTTTCAAACAACTCCTATAGGATAATCATTTGGTTGATCTGATACCGGATGTTGTGACTCCTACATGGAGAATTGGTAGATCAGGGGTTGATAGTATCTCAAAGCGGTTGGACCGTTTTTTGGTTTCAGAATCCTTTCTAAGTTCAATTGTCCATTATCGATCATGGGTGGAGCTTCCTTTCTTCTCGGATCATGCGTCGATTTTAGCACAGTTTGATTTTCAACCATCTCGGGTGGCCTACCCTTTGAAATTGAATTCGACCTGGTTGTTGGAGGATGATTTTTCTATGATGGTCAAAGAAGTTTGGGAAGATCCTGTTTTCCTGCTGGAGTCGGATCTTCAACACCATTTTGTCTGGAAACTTAAAGTCTTAAAGAACAGGATTAAAGTCTGAGCTAGGCGCCGTAACCATGAAAAGTACCTTCGACTTGAGTTCTTGGAGGAGGAACTGAGGGTGGCATCCTATTTTTTACATAAGGACAGTTTAGAACCTTCTGTTGAGCGTCAACTAAAGTATTTGGAATATGAAAGAAACACACTTCTACTCTAGGAAGAGGAACTTTGGAGACAGAGGAGCAGGGTGATTTGGATGAAATGTGGGGATTTAAATACAAAGTTTTTTCATAATTTTTCCAGTGCAAACATAAATAAGAAACACATTTGGGAGATCACATATGAATCTTGTAATACCCCAAGGATGTGATCCAATTAAATTATGAATTGTAATTATGTTTTATAGGCTGGTGAGCCAAGTTTATATAAGTTGGTGGGATTATGTGTTTATTAGGCCAGAGAGCCTAAGTGTTGAAGGCCAAGAGCCTGATTTTTGTACATGTAATGATGCACATTATTAATATAAAAACATCTTTGCGTGTGGACCAACCACGATGAATGAGCGATGGGGGACTAAGCTTCCACAAAGTTTGGGTAAGGGAGAGGGGGCTAAAAGGTTGGGATAAGGGCTAAGCTTAAGAGTTTAAGACCTTGGGGATAATAATTAAATATTATTCCAAATCTATGTAAATGTTTATGTTTTATCCTAAGTCCTTGGAAGGGTGAACATGTGAAAAATGGGGAGAATTCAGCTCCACAAAGACATGTGTCGACCTGGGCGCATGCAGTTAAAACTAGAGAAGGGAGCCGTGTTGGGGGTTCAACCTCCCATTCTCCATACTTCGTCTGAACTCATGGGTGTCCATGACCGACCTAGGTTTTGGGTGTTTGTTTTGGGGAATTCTTACCTGAACCGTTAAGTCTTTGCGTGGGTTCTCTGTACACCATCACGCATCTCTAAAACCATAGCCGAGAGTCTGTCCTACATTTCTGGTTGGGAAAACTGAATGTCCCGTAATTGTTGAGCCTTGTTATGACTATAGCGTCTTTCTGTCACCAGTTTTGGGAAGACCGTGTCTATGTTCCCAGTGGACTGTTGTGGCCACATAGTGCTTGATTGTGTGTGGCTTACTAGCTAGTATATGTTCGTGTTGAACCTCGTGGTTGCCTGAGTGTGTTGGAAACCGAGTTGAAGGAAGCAGGTTGTCTGGCCTGTGTGTAACACTCTCTCCAGGTGAGGGGGGTGGTTGCAGTTGAAAAGGTAGGTTACCAAGCCTGTGAGAAACTCTCTCCAGGTGAGAGAGTGCGTAGAGGAAGTGAGAACTCATAGAAGGGGTCATGTAGCTGCTATAGAGCTCTAAGACTTATGGTCCGGTCTATTGTTGAATCCCAAGGCAAGGGAGGTTTAGCAGTCGAGGATTGTCTTGGTGATAGTGAAGTTGTATACTCCTGCAGTGGGATAGGCATGTGGGGAATGAGAGTCTATGAGCAGTGGGCATAAGTGGCTCCTGGGAGAGAATCCTTCCTATGTAACTATGTGTCTTCTGTTGACCTTGCCTAGCTTAGGATTCCCTTCTCGATGGAGCTTAGTCCTAGCTCCGGGGTTACCTACTGTTGAGAGTGATGAGTAGCGCAGTCTAAGGCTGGGAGGTTCGTGGAAGGTCTGCATGCAATTGGTGGATTTACTATAGTTTCAAAGATAAGTATCAGTTTGTGCTTAATATTATGTATTGCATGTCTGTGATGCTTATATGTTATCATGTATTATGTTGCCCACATGAATTATTGTTAATGACCTTGATGATGTATATTAGTAATAATCCTGTGCTTACTCTGTATTGCTTAGAAAAATCTGTTAATTAGATTTAATATGCATGTTCTATATACATGTATGAGAATGTTCCGCATAGTAGCGTTGCCCGACAAGTGGGTTGATGGCCGAGAGTGTTACAATATGGTATCAAATCTCAAAAGGATAAGTTAAGGTTGTGTTTGGCAGCATTGCCCGGCCTGTTGGTGGCCAGGGATGTTACAATGTGGTATCAGAGCCAAGGTTACAACACTAAGCCTAGATGGGCCATGCTAGTCATGGAAGTTGAAGAAAGAAATTCGAAAAGAATTGTTGTCCAAGTAGACAAAATTCTAGTTCTGAGCCATGTTTTCAACACTGAGCATGGATGGGATGGATAAGTTGTCTTCGGACCCAAGGTATCGAGTGGAAATTGTGTTTGGAAGAACCAAATTTTGGACCTTAGAATGTTTCGGAGTGCCAAGGAGTCACTTGTCTATGTTACAAAGCTTAGGAGGTGTAGCAGTATCATAAAACCACAATCGGTGTGGTATATGGCCACAGGGAGAGAGAGAGCTCAACACCATAAGTGTTGGAGTCGTAGGATCTATTCGAGAGGAAAGAAGACCCCTCATGACCGTCCGATCTAGAGAAGGTGCAGGAGAGTTATCCTGGAAACCTTTCAGGGATTTGATTATCGGGAAAAGCGAGATGTGTTGGTGCACGAACTCCCGATGCCCGAAACTCCAATGTCCCAAAAAGATCTACACCGTGGAGAGGAGGATGAAAACTTGACCATTGGATCAAGAAGAAGGTAGATTATAATTTTGCGATTTCGACTATTGGGAGAAATGAGATGTGCGGATGCACGAACTTCCGATGCCCAAAACTCCGAAACGTAAAGTGAACATGGTGGGACTAGATGACATCGCTGAAGGTGACGTGGACCTTCCTAGATCTGCCACATTCCACCGGCTTAGTTGGTGAAAGATGTACTACGTGGTCCTGAAGGGTAAAGTAGATCAAAATTTTAGATGTCAGAAGATTGGGAAGAAACAAGTTTGGGAACTTCCAAGGTATGAAGTCCCGAAGTCCCAAAGTCCTGAAAAACATCGAGGATGGAAAGACCACAGCAGATTCTAGCTGTTGGATGTTGGGTAAACATGGACCATTGATCCACCCGACTTCGCGATTTTGGTAATCGGAACTCCGAGAGATAGTTGTGTGTGCTTTGAAATCTCCGAAGGCCGAAAGCTCGAGTAGCACGTAATAGTTTAGCATTTGGTCACAGCCCATGATCGCATTGGTTAGGGACTAAGAAAGAGGGGGCTATCACCCGAAAGTCACATAGCCGAGCAGAGCTCGAAAAATTCGTGAAATCAAAACATTTTCTTAAATCAAAAAATTCGTGAATGTGTGGAATTTGTTAAGGAGAGATGGCCTGACAAATTTTGGTTGTCTGCACGTTGTGATTGAAGAAGTTTGACGAGTGCCAGAACCGATTAGAATTTCCATGGAGTGAAAAGAAATGGAAGAGACACATAATGCTTCCAGTTTAGAAAATGAAGCTAAAGGAATGGACGTCCACTTGGGAGTTGAAGGATCGAACTCCAATGGGCACAGAAAAGAGATAGATAAGGAAGGAAATCTGAGGAAGATCATTGAAAAATTGCAGAAAGATGCCCAAACTCGCCGAGAAGATAACAAAAAGCTTAGGAAAACCTAGGAAAAAGAAGGATAATTCAATGTAAAGTTGTTAAAGAGTTTGGAGAGAATAGAAAAGAAGTTGGATAAGGAGAGTGACTTGAGAAGAACAGGGAGTCACCGAACTGCTAAGGGGAGAACATCAAGGAGTGTTGGTAGACACCATCATCACTCCCAAATTCGCTCCAAGAGAAGGGCACACAGTAGTTCAAACCCATCTCCTACCAGAAAGAACAAGACATCTAGAGTGGATGAGCTGAAGGGAAAAATGAATAAGATTAAGCCTCCTACGTTTGATGGAGAACATAAGAAGGAGGAAGATGTCGAAACATGGTTTCTTGGCATGAGGAAATATTTCCAATTGTAGAATTATTCCTCTCGTGCAGAAGGAAGAATTGCAATGTATCAACTGAAGGGAAAGGCATCCATGTGGTGGGATCAGCTTGTGTAGGTACAACACATTAGAGAGAAAGATATCACTCGGAAATAATTCAAGAGGTATTTTGAGAAGAAGTAGTTGACTAAGAGATATTATGATAGAAAGATGAAAGAGTTCTTTGAACTCATGCTAGGCAACATGACCATTGATGAGTATGAACGAAGGTTTCTAGAATTGTTGAAGTATGTCCCATTCATCAAAGATGAGTCTGTGAAGATTCAGAGATATCTAAGTGGATTTCCACCTTACATTGGGGACAAGATTTAGTATGATGACCCAAAAACTATGGAAGAAACTATAAGGAGGGAGAACTGTTTATATGAACAACAAAGAGAAAAGCATACTTTCCAGAAGGCTTGGGAAGACAAGAAGAAATTCAAGATGGATCAGAGGAATAAGGGAACTAAGACACCCTTTTTCAGAAACAGTCCTCAAGGACAACCATCTTTTAGAGAACCCAGAAAGGATGAAATGGGTGGACAAATGCCAAAACAGACAGCTATGGAGTGTTGGGGTTGTAAAGGAAACCATAGGTACATATATTGCCCCCACATAAATGATAAAGTGAGAGCTATCCACAATGTTTAGCAAGCTAAAACAATGGAGGACATGGGTAGTATAATGCCAAGAAACTATGCAGCCCTGGACAACAAGCAAGTTGAATTTTAGTCGCACATGATTGAAGTGGAAGGTATGATTAACAACCAACCATTTACTATTTTAATTGATTTAGGAGCTAGCCATAGTTATATAGATCCTAGAGTGGTGGAAAGTTTTCATTTGTTGAGAAGAAAACATGAAAAATCTTGGTTAGTGCAACTGGCTATAGAAACTAAGAGGAAAGTCACTGAGTTGGTTAAGTCTTGTGCTATGGACATGAATGGATTGAGCACGAAGGATGAATTGAACATTCTGCCCTTAGGCTCTTATGACTGTTTAATTGGGATGGACTTGTTGGAATAGCACCATGCCATCCTGGACTATCTTAACAAGGCATTCACTTTTTTGGATGAGGAAGAGAATCAGAAAATAGTCCAAGGAATTCCCAGAGCAGTTGCTATCAGAGAAATCTCAGCAATGCATCTGAAGAAGTGCTACAGAAAAGGATGTCAAGTGTTTGCAGCCCATGTGGAGGAAACACCTAAGGATGAAGTGTTAGGTATTGGATATCATGTGGTAATAAAAGAGTTTGAGGATGTATTTCAGGAGGTACCAGGATTACCTCCGAAAAGAGATATTGAATTCTCTGTAAATTTGATGCCTAGTGCAGCTCCAGTATCGAACTCTCCTCATAGAATGGGTATGCCAGAGCTGAAAGAACTACAATTGCAACTTGAAGAACTTATGAAGAAGGGGTATATACGCCCAATTGTGTCACCTTAGGCTGCCCTAGTTCTGTTTGTGAAGAAGAAGGATGGAACACTGAGATTGTGTATCAATTTCAAACAACTGAATAAGGTAATTGTAAAGAACAAGTATCCTATGCCGAGGATTGATGACCTCTTCAATCAGTTGAAGGATGCGAAGATATTTTTGAAGATAGACCTCAGATTGGGATATCACTAGGTAAGGATAAATGATGAAGACATCAGCAAGACCGCCTTTAGAACAAGGTATGGTCATTACGAGTTCAAAGTGGTGTCGTTTGGGCTATCAAACACACCTGTTGTTTTTATGTGCCTGGTGAACAGTGTATTCAGGGACTATCTAGAAAATTTTGTCATAGTCTTCCTGGATGACATTCTGGTGTATTCCAAGTCGGAGGAAGAGCATGAAAAACATCTGAGGATGGTGTTGCAGGTGCTAATAGAGCACCAACTGTATGCCAAGTTGAGAAAGTTCTCGTTTTATCAGGAGTAGATCCATTACTTGGGGCATATTATTTCGAAAGATGGGATAGAGGTAGATCCTGAAAAGATTGAGGCCATCAAAGAATGGTCAGCGCCCAAGAATGTGATAGAAGTTAGATTCTTTATGGATCTAGCTGGTTATTATAGAAGGTTCATCGCAGGGTTCTCGAGGTTAGATCACCCTATCACTCCCTTGCAAAGGAAGGAGAAGAAGTTTCAGTGAACAAAAGATTGTGAGAAAATATTTCAGCGATTGAAGCAATTGTTAACCAGTGTTCCAATTATAAGGATCGCAGATCCAAATGAAGATTTTTTGGTATGCACAGATGCATGCAAAGAAGGATTGGGAGGATTCCTTAGTTAGAATGGATTCGTAATTTGTTATGAATCCACAAATTTGAAAGAGCATGAAAGGAACTACACAACTCATGATTTGGAGTTAGCGGCCATCGTTCACGCTCTGAGGAAATGGAGACATTACCTCATGGGAAGGAGGTTTGAATTGAGAATAGACCATAACGGTCTGAAGTATTTGTTTGATCAACCAACCTTGAACACTAGACAGAGTAGGTGGATGAAGTTTCTCTGTGAATACGATTTTGATATCAAGCATATCAAAGGGAAGGAGAATAAAGTGGTTGATGCACTTAGCAGGAGAGTACACGAATTACATGCTACAACCATTAGCATGTATCAAATTGATATAAAGAGAAGAGTTTTCGAAGCTGGAAGGGCATACTTACAGTACAAGGAATTGGTAGCGAAGCTACAACAAGATAAGATGCCAGAGAAAGTGGAAAGTTATAAGTTAGAGACTGATGGAATACTTCTATACAAGAACAAGGTTTATGTACCTAACATCCAGGATTTAAAACTTGTGATTCTGAGAGAAATGCATAACGTGCCTTATGCTGGGCACCCTGGATATCATAAAACTATGGAAGCAGTCAAGAGCCATTACTTTTGGCTAGGTATGAAGAAAGAGATTGTAGAATACATCGCCAGATGTATGGAATGCCAAAAGGTTAAAGCTGGGCATAGGCACCCAACAGGGTTGCTGCAACCTTTACCCATTCCTGAGTGGAAGTGGGAAGTGGTGACAATGGATTTCATCACCGGTTTTCCCAGAACATGAAAACAACATGATTAAATTATGCTGGTGGTGGACAAGCTTACGAAAGATTCCCATTTCATTCGGTTAAAGACTACTCAAAAGGCAACGAAGGTTGCTGATATCTTTATGAAGGAAGTGGTCTGATTGCACATAATTCCCAAGACAATTGTGTCTGACAAAGACCCAAAATTTACCTCAAATTTATGGAAAGGGTTATTCAAGGGATTCAGAGCAAATCTGAATTTCAGTATAGCCTATCATCCTGAGTTGGATTGGTAGACAAAGTAGGTGAATCAAGTTATAGAAGACATACTGAGGATGTATGTTATGGACAAACCATCGAAATGGGAAGACTACCTACACTTGGTAGAATTCTCCTACAACAATGGGTATCAAGCACCATTGAAGATGAGCCCATTTGAAGCACTTTATGGAAGAAAGTGCAATACTCCAGTAAGCTGGGATAATCCAGTTGACAGAGCAGTACTTGGGCTAGATTTTCTCAAGGAAATGGAAGAACAGATGTTAAAAATTAAGAAGAATTTGAAAGCTTCCCAAGACAGGCAGAAAAGTTATGCTGATAAAAACAGAACCCATAGAGAGTTCAAAGTGGGTGATCATGTTTTTATGAAAGTAAAAGCCAATAGAAGTTCCTTGAAGTTGAGAAACTGTTCCAAGTTGGAAGCCATATTTTGTGGGCCATTTGAAATCCCAGAAAGGATTGGGCCAGTTGCATATATGCTTTCATTACCTGCATCCATGACTGTACATAATGTGTTTCGTGTTTTGTTACTTAAGAAATATATACCTGAGCCTAATCATGTGATTGATTGGAATGTGATTCAGGTGGAACAAGAAGGTGTCCTGCAAGTGCATTTTGTGCGCATATTGGACCAGAAAAGAAAAAAACTCCGGAATCGAGCCATAAGGCTTGTAAAGGTCCAATGGACTTGGTACGGTTTTGAGGACGTGACATGGAAGCATGCAGATGCTATGTGGGCAGAATACTTGCATCGTTTTGAATATTTTGGAAATCTTGCTGATGTTGTGTGAAAGTTGCACTGAGGATAGTGCAAAAAATAAGGGGAGGGGATTGTAATACCCCAAGGACGTTCCCAATTACATTATGAATTGTAATTATGTTTTATAGACTGGTGAGCCAAGTTTATATAAGCTGTTGGGATTATGTTTTTATTAGGCCAGAGAGCTTAAGTGTTGAAGACCAAGAGCCTGATTTTTGTACATGTAATGATGCACATTATTAATATAAAAACATCTCTACGTGTGGACCGACCACAATGAATGAGTGATGGGGGACTAAGCTTCCACAAAGTCTGGGTAAGGGAGAGGGGGATGAAAGGTTGGGAGAAGGGCTAAGCTTAAGAACTTAAGACCTTGGGGATAATAATTAAATATTATTCCAAAGCTATGTAAATGTTTATATTTTATCCTAAGTCCCTAGAAGGGGGAGTGTGCAAAATCGGGAGCATGTAGCCCCAGGGAGACAAGTTTCGACCTGGGTGCATGCAGTTAAAACTAGAGAAGGGAGCCATGTTGGGGGTTCAACCTCCCATTCTCCATCCTCCGTCTGAACTCGCGGGTGCCCATGACCGACCTCGATTTTGGGTGTTTGTTATGGGGAATTCTTACCTGAACCATTAAGTCTCTACGTGGGATCTATGTACATCCTCACGCATCTCTGAAACCAGAGCTAGGAGTCTGTCATGTATTACTGGTAGGGAAAATCGAATGTCCAGTAATTGTTGAGCCTTGTTATGAATGTAGTGTATGTCTGTCATCAATTTTGGGAAGCTCGTGTCTATGTTCTCAGTGGATTGTTTTGGTCGTGCAGTTCTTGACTGTGTGTGGCTTGCTGGCCAGTGTATGTTTGTGTTGAGCCTCATGGTTGCCCGACTGTGTTAGAAACCAAGTTGAAGGAAGCAGGTTGTCTGGCCTATGTGTAACACTCTCTCCAGGTCAGGGAGGTGGTTGTGGTCGAAGAGGCAGGCTGCCAAGCTTGTGAGAGACTCTCTCCAGGTGAGAGAGCGCATAGAGGAAGTGAGAACTCCTGGAAGGGGTCATGTAACTGTTACAAAGCTATGAGACTTTTGATCCGGTCTGTTGCTGAAGCCCAAAGCAAGGGAGGTTTAGCAGCCAAAGGACTATCTTGGTGACAATGAAGGTGTATACTCCTGGGGTGGGACAGGCATGTGGGGAATGAGAGTCTGTGAGAAGTGGGCATAAGTGGCTCCTAGGAGAAAATCCTTCCTCTATAACTCTGTGTCTTCCGTTGACCTTGCCTAGCCTAGGATTCCATACCCGGTGGATTTTAGTCCCATCTCGGGGGTGACCTACTACTGAGAGTGATGAGCAGCGCGGTCTACGGCTAGGAGGTTCGTGGAAATTCTGCACGCAGTTGGTGAAATTACTACAGTTTCAAAGATAAGTATCAGTTTGTGCTTAATATTATGTTTTGCATGTCTATGATGCTTATATGTTATCATGTATTCTGTTGCACATATGAATTATTGTTAATGACCTTGATGATGTATATTAGAAGTAACTTTTGCTTACTCTGTATTGTTTAGAACAATCTGTTAATTAGATTTAATATGCATGTTCTATATACATGTATGAGAATGTTCCACGTAGTAGTGTTGCTCGACAAGTGGGTTCATGGACGGGAATGTTACAATATGGTATCAGAGCTCAAAAGGATAAGTTAAGGTTGTTTTTGGTAGCATTTTCTGGCCTGTTGGTGGCCGGGGATGTTACAAATCTGGTCAGTCACACAGGGAACATGCGACTCTAAAAAAAGAAGCTTTTAGGCACTTCAAAGGTTTGTTTAAAGATGATGACTTATCCTTCCCGGTTGACCAATTAAATCTGGTTAGTTTATTCTCCAGATTTTTAAAAAGGAGGATTCTTCTCTTATTGACTGCCCTTGTTCACTCTTGGAGATCTCAGATACATTAAAGTTGTTCGCAAAAGACAAAAGTCCAGGCCTGGATGGCTAGACAGTTGAATTTTTCCTCCACTTTTTTGACATCTCGGGAAGTGATTTGTTGGAACTTGTTGAGGACTCTAGGATTAGGGCGAAGGTAAAATCATCACAAAACTCTATGTTTCTGGCTTTGATTCCAATGGTGAATAAGCCTGTTACCTTCGGTGACTACATGCCCATTTCGCTATGCAATTTATGCTACAAGTTAATAACGAAGGTGATTGCAAACAGAGTCAAGCCTATCTTCTCGAGGATGTTATCTGGCGAACAACTTGGTTTCCTAAAAGGTAGGAAAATATTGGACACCATTGGCATTGCTCAAGAGAGTTTACATATCATTAAACAAAAGAAGCAAAAGGCCCTCATCCTGAAGCTTGACTTAAAAATAGCCTATGATTGTGTAAATTGGGACTTTCTCCACTTAATTCTCATCAAAACGAGCTTCAATCTTCTTTTGACCAACTGGATCATGAGCTGTGTTGTTAGCAACTCTTTTGTTGTTTTGATAAATGGTGATACCTATTCCTTTTTCCAGAGAGAACGTGGTCTTCGACAAGGCTGTCCTCTTTTGCCTCTTCTCTTCATCTTAGTTATGGAAAGTATTAGCCTTTTGCTGAGAAAAAACCAGTATGAAGGTGGATTGTCGGGGGTTAAGGTTTCAAGGGTAGTCAAAATACTACATCTTATCTTTGTTGATGACATCCTTATTAAGTCAAACGTGCCACTTGAGGAATGTATGTTAATTAAATTGCTGCTAGAGCTTTTCTGCTGTGATTCGGGTCTCAAATTTAACTTAGAAAAGTCTATTTTCCACCATTCAGGTTTACATGGGGAGGAATTGGAAAGGATAAGGGAAGCCTTTGAGATCACTTTTGTCAAGCTGTCAACAGGTTTTAGGTATGTGGGTTATTTCCTTAAAGCGAACATATCCACGTTTCAATATTGGAGGTGGCTTTTAAAGAAATTTGACCATAGGATCAGCCACTAGTGTAATCATTGGTTATCTCTTGGTGGTCATTGCAACCTTGTAAAGGCTGTCCTAGAATCTCATCCTGTGTACTGGATGGCATTGGTGGTGATCCCAACTTCTATGCTCTCAAAGATTAGGTCTTTAATATTTGATTTTCTCTGGTCGGGTGGAGGATCAAACCAACATTACCATCTGGTTAGTTGGAAGGTGATTGGAAGACCAAAGTTTGTTGGTGGGTGGGGCATCAGGAACATTTTCCATTTTAATCGTGCCTTGGCTGCGAACTCCTCATGGCAGGTGTTAACAAAAGATGGTATATGGCACAAGGTGATCAAGGATAAGTATCTTCCTTATACTTCTGTTGCTACCTGACTTAGATCGGATAATGTTCTACAACCTTTGGCCTCTCAGACCTGGAAGAATTTTCTGAAGTTGCTTCCGCTTATCACACATTGGCTTAGCTAGAATCCGGGGAATGGTTAATCGATTTTGATTGGTATGCACAAGATTCTGGGGTTGGGTGACTCCTCGCTTCTATCCCATGATCTCCTTGTGTCCTTAAAGAATAAAAAAATCTACTATCTTTATCAAGATAAAGCATAGGCTACTTCGAGCTCATTTTTGGAACACTGGAAAATAAGTTTTATGTTGGGCCTTATGACATTTTGGCTATAGAGTGGACCACTTATTGCAAGGCCCTAGTTTCTTATGGTATCCTACTCCAACCTTCATAAGATATGCTACTATGGACTGGTGGGGATCATTCGGGTATGCTCACTGTAAAAAATGTCTATACTACTCTGTCAAAAAAGATTTGGCCTCTTTAGAGTGCGGGGTGGCACAAACACTTGTGGTCCTGAGACCTTCCTTACAAAATAAAACTTTTTACGTGGATGGTCAATGAAAACAAACTCTTAACTTGGGAAAACCTCCAAAAAAGAGGTTGGATTGGCCCTAGCATCTACCCTTTGTGTTTGCTGGAGGAGGAGATGAGGTTTCATCTGTTTGTCCATCTTAATGGCAAATTATAGCATGAACACAAATTGGTGTGGTAACTCTATTTCTGGTTGTTTTGATACTTTGACAATACAGGAAAAAATCTGTCTTCCTCCCTTCTTTGGTATTTTGGTACATTTGGTTGCAACACAATTCTTGTATCTTTGATTCTCATTTCCCTTCCTTACTGGGGACTGCCTGTAGAGTATTCAGGTTTTTAGAAAACTTGAGTGGAAGGAAGCCACTGGCAAGAAAGTTGCCTAGACTAAAAAAACTCCTGCTTTTGTTTTAGATTCTATATATTGGTTTGATGGAGCAACTCAAGCAAACGGTCTCGTCAATGGAGCTGGGGGAATTATAAAACAAGATGGAAATATTATTTACAGGTGGACCCTAAGCTGTGGACCAAGTAAAAACACTAGCGCTGAGCTCTTGGGTGCGTGGGCTTCTTTAACTTTGGCTATCCGTTTGGACATTGAGCATATCCAAGTCTTGGGTGATTCAAAGATTGTGATAGATTGGCTAAATAATAAGGGGACTCTTCAAGTCTCCTCACTATTGGGCTGGTTGGACTGGGTGCAGGCGTTAAAACATATTTTCATCTTTCTCAGTTTCACACACATCTACAGGGAGGAAAATGAATAGGCAAACACTCTATCTAAAAAAGCGCTTCAAATGCCAGAAGGAAATATCCATTACAACAAATGGATCGATGGGCACAAGGGTCCTCCTCTCTATCTACATCTCTTTTTAGGATGAAACAATGCATCTTATTTTGGATGTTTTTGTCTTTGTATAGGCCTGGTGGGCCCTTTTCTAGTTTTTTTTTGCCTTCCTTAGATATTGGTGCAACCTTGTTAGAGCCCCAATATATTTTCTTCGAGCACTTGAAGGTCTGCTTGTTGAGACCTATCTCTTTGTAGTGTCGCTGGTTTTGTTGGATGTATTATGACAGTTTTATATGTACTGAGAACATCATATATTTATAATGTATTGAAAAATTTTCTGCTGGAAAGTAATAACACAATTTCCATCTTTATCAATGACAATATGCCACCTTTATGCTTTAACAAAAATAATTACGTTCTGAATTTAATACAATGTTTATTTAAAAATAAATAAAAATCTTGAAATTAATCATTAAGGTTTTCGCTAGACGTGACCAGTAGCTAATTTTAATTTATCCAGATTCTTAGGTTGATTAGGTTGTTATTTTGACGGATTTATTGAACGGATCGCCTATTTATTTAGTTTTTTATAGGAAAAACCAAACCTTCATAAATGATCCAGTCTGGATTATCACTCGAAATTTCAAGAGATTAACAATGAATTGAAACCTCAGTTCATCGACATAAGCGAATTTGGAAGAACAAGATTTAACATTCTATTTACTGTAAAGGATTCCGAGTTGTAAGGTCGTGCACGGAGACACAAAGAAGGATTACTACTGGAGTGTASAAGGATTAAAATGAATGATAAATCAAATCATTTTTTTAAATTGACCTAGCATTCTGTTGCTCAAGGTTCAACTTTTAGTACATGAATGCTCCACAATATTTTATTTAAATTAGGAGAAAATTTTAGTTAGGAACTCATTCTACAATTTCACAATAATGGTAGTGATAATAAATGTCCGGTTATTTTATAATAGGATCAAATGCATGGTCATAACATATTTCAAGAATGGAATAAATATTTTGAAAGAAGGTTTAGCCATACAAATCACTGATTGTAACATCTAATATAGAATATATTTATATCAATATAAAAGCTAAATGAAATTG
>JASDQU010253343.1:0-16154 GCA_032191745.1 Picea mariana
AGCCATACTGTGCAACTACTGTTCTTGGAGTCACGTCATCAAACATCCACTCTAGGTAAGTTGTGCATCCTGTCAAAACCACACTTACCATAGATCATAGTAATATTTCGAATCATAAATTAAAGAGTAAGTACAACTTATAGCATACAATGTCTTCATGATGTCTATGACATCCTAGTTACCTCAATATTATAGTCATTTGGCTCTCACATAGCTCATCATCCTGTAGGTTAGCTCACCAATAACACATATTGATGTAGATACATCACAAATTTATATAAGAATCCATATTTGCATCCACGCTCAATTAGGAAATGTTTTCCTATTTACATCACGCATTGCATCTATTATACAATCACAATATAACTTGAATTGGTATATATGTATCGAACTTGTCCATTTAATTTTCATGTTTAACAAATCAAATAACTATCTTTTTCATGAGCATATATCATGTAACATACAAATAGGCCTAGAGGTACACATCTCAATGTCTAACAAAGTCTAACTGACTCCAAACATTGCTAAACTTTGAACTATCAAGATTGGTTAAACAACAATGTTCTAACTACCTAAGGTCAAAATATGGGGCATTACACTAACACCTAGGTTGTTTCCACACACTGCTCTCAAATTGGGCCCTATATAAGCATGTGATTGCGGAAGTTGCCAAGGGTGGTTTGGATCCACACCGTTGCAACCACCATAATGCACCACCAACTGTCACATAACTCTTTAGCTATAACGTGGTTTCTATAGGAACACTTTTAAAATTAAAAACCTTAATCTTTTTCCTATCCTTTCACTTTAACTTAGAAGCCGATTTCCAAAAGATAAATCTTTCCGCTTTTAAGATTTAAGGCACACACAAGGTCCGTCGTCGATTGATTTCTCCCATAGATCGAACGTTTCCCATTTTTTCTTGAATGTTTGGAGCTATCTAAATGTTAAAAAAGTCAAAACCTCTAGAGACTGGCTTCCGAGCTTCAGATTTTGGAGTTTCGCACTTCAGGTGTGTTAACATGTCACTCCTTCAAAACCTTGATATGCGAAAAGCGTCTGACAGATCCTAGTCACCACACACGTATACCCCATGATATCTGATGCATATTTATGGAAAGCGACCCGTCGAATCTTTAAATGAAGTTAATTGATCAAATACATGAAGTGATAAATACCTAAAAAGAAACTAAAACCCAATTATAAAAATCAAAACGTAGTTTCGCGATTTTGGATTTCAGGCATTCGCCATATATCATGTCCCTGATTCACAAAGCCTGAACTCCCGAAATGTATTAAGTGCTAAGAAGGGTTAATTAATGCCTACGCGATTTCACGTTTTGGGGATCCTTCCTTGAGAGAATATCAATATCTCGAGGTCTGAAACCCCGAAATACTTGAGGTTAATCACGATTATGTAACAGGTTAAACATGATTAAAATTAATCAATCACTTCGCTATTTCATGTTTTAGAAATCATAGATTTAAATATTATAGGATATCCCGAGGTCTGAAACCATGAAAAATACTTAACAATAAATGTGATTAACTAATGCATTAATGAGGATTATCTCGTGATAAATTGTTCGCTGAATCATAACTCAGGTAAATTCAAATGTTGTTTTTCAAAACTTCTAATCACGAACCACTAGAAATTAATGACATTAATAATCAATCTATAACCATCATTTCAAATAAGATCCTGGAGCACCGCCTATATATTTTTCATTAAAGAAATTGAATACTTCATCAGTAAAGGTATTTATAAGATCGATACAATTAAGGGGAAAAAGATATTGAAGTTTGATTTTCATTCTACGTTTTCACAAGACAACAAGTTTTCAAGATAAAAAGTTTGTGCATTTCTTATGATAGGTAACAAAGATATGAGCTTGTGATACCATGGCTCCTCGTAAAACAGCTAAAGCGTTGGGTGAATGATCAAACCCAAACAAAGACATCTTCTCAGACACATCGCCCATGACCATAAATTCCGTGAAAACCTAGACGCATGTATTCACTATTCTACAGTATGAATTGATCAACTGCCCAGATAATCCAGGTGATGAGGTGACTGAAACCTAGGCTATGAGATACAAATATGTTTCTCAATCAGAGATGCATAGAATATAAATGTGGCCTAGGCTCATGCCTTATAATGATATGATTGGTTGGGCGCTGAAGAATGTGGACCTCTCGACCAAGAGTATCTGCAATTCACAAAGAGTTGCAGTTGGGTCTTTCTGACCAAAACATTTCCAGGTGATGTACAAATTATCCCTAGTTCCCAATTACATTTATATTCCACTTTCTTAATGGACTTCGACAAAAAATAATGTGTGTAATATGGAAGGAATCTACTTGAATTGATCAAGGACTAATGTTCACATCCTGAGAAATTTAGAGGAGACACCCATGGTGTGTATGATGTTGCCTCATTAGAGTCTCACATGATGTATCTAGCCATGATGCTATATTAGATTTTTGGGAAAGAAAAATGTGCTCATTTCTTATTACCATGGGTTCCAATCATGCACATGATAGTAGAGGGGAATTCCTTTGATTGGGCCAAAATATTATCAGACAACTTGGTCAGGGAAATAACAGAATAACGGTCATTGAAAGCCAAATGGCAACCTTCCCCATTTTACATGTATGCTTATATTATGGATGTCGTCTATTTCATGATGCCATTTCCTTTCATGGGATTGAGCTAGACTCTGACCAACGCTGAACTGATACACTTCTATCACTCCAAGTTGTGGGAGGATAAAGAAAAATATTTCTTCTACGAAATATGTAACTATGTGGTGGTGTCAATGCATATTGCTATATATGGGTGCCCACCTCCCAGGATTTTCGATAAGATAGTGACCAGCTTGGGAAAAATAGAAGATTGGTACATTGAAGACAAATTATCTTATATTAGGGTTTTTGGATGTTCCGTCCATATGCATGCTTTACCCAAGTTTCTACTAGATCGATTGGTATGCAATGAGGTAGCGCATAAAACTGTGTTGGGTGGAATTAGTAAAGAGATAAAGGCATAGTAGAAAACGGTATGGCCCACCTTTCCTTTTTAGATTGGTATGTTCACACTGTTACATTTCGGTCATTCAAAAGTAGAGGCCACTGCCCTGGAAGACATCAAGCTTGTCAATATTGAATTCAGGAAACATGATCCTCAAACGATCGTGGGAAATCACATGGATATTTCCAATTTAAAAATATATGGGAATGAAGATTCCCCACAGGATGAGATATTCCGAGGAATGAGATCTTTTTATAAATTTTTGAGCCAAGTCCAAACTATGGCTCCTGAAAAATTAGATGAATTCTATCATTTTCAAAGGCACTGAATAAATAGCCTTCCTAAAGTCTTGCAGGGAGAAACCCTGATAGCTCCAGATACAAAGGAAACTCTGACCCAAAGTTTAGAAACAGGGAGCTCTGGTGGACAATATTCTCAAGAACATTTGGAAAAAATAGAGGTTTTGACACAAGAGGGGGATACTACATTGACAAATCCACCAAATAATCGAACTAAAGCTTAGGCTAAGGCCTTGATAAAAAAGGGGGAAGAAAAACCACTATCCACACTGGACAAATCAACTACTCACACAGCTGGGAAACAACCATCCACCGAGATAGGAAACCCTATTCAATCTGTCACACCTTTATAGTACAGTAGAGGGAATCTGAGTGCCTAAGTGGTGTTTATAGAAGATATTACGCCTATTTAGGTCGAAGAGATACCCCCTTTCGACATCTTCTTCAGCAAAAAGAGGAGAGTTGTCGTGAAAAGAGAAGCTCATGAAAGGGAGGGTGCGACTGTCAAGAGACACAGAGTGGTATATGATGGTCAAGCCTTAAAAGAAGTAGATTTCAGTATGGAAGTGGTAGGCTCATTGGGAGCTTTTGCCACAACAAACCGGTTCTCAGTTGGGAAGCTAAAGGAACAATTGAAGCAAAAGGATCTCCCAGTGAGTCAGTTTCAAAACCAAGTAAAGACTGTAGAACAGAGTGTCAGAAGTGATATGAATAAAGGTTTTGAGCAGATCAGAGCCTGCAACATGTAGGAAATTCAACAACTTAAAACCAGTCTTGATGAAATGCATAAGAATTCACAGGAAAATAGAGAAATAGCTATTCAACGAGAATTATTGGTAAAACAACTCCAATCTAAAATAAACTCGATTGAGAACACAAAAATGAATGTGGTTGTTTTACAAGACCAGACCTTGGAGGTGCAGGTGAAGATGGAATCAACCCAACAAAACCTTTTTATCAGACTAGAAGATGTTCAAAATTATTATCGGTCGACAGACCATTCTTTAAATAATATTTGGATAAAGGAGAGAGAGGCCACTATAGCTAGAGTAACATTCCAAGAGGTCATTTTATCTTTCAGCAAAGGAGGAAGTATCCAATGTCACTAGATTGTCCCTTTCAGAAAAAACTCGAGGTGATATAATACTTAAAACCTGGGAGGCTAATATAGTTGAAAGTAAGAGATTAGCCAAGGAAGTGAAGAAAGCTTGTGAAGAAGCTTTTTCCTCATTCGACAAAGAATTGCTAAACATTGAAATAGACAGTATCTCTGAAGCCCTGGGGAAAATTGATATTGCAAAACATCAACTGACTTCCAAGACAAGTATAAAAGAAGCTCGAGATGAAATCCTCCAGTTGAAACAAGTTTACCTTTCTTAGATAAATAAATGGATAGTCAATCTTAGTCTATGGCTATAGTCTATATCTCTAGAAGTCGGGAGGATGGAACATAGGCTGCTCCACATAGAAAATAAGTTATACACTTTTGAGGTAAATAATACAACAAAGACTTCCAGGCTGGTGGTGCAGTTAGTGGGAAGATGCATTCAATGTGTTGAGCAAGGAAAAGCCAACACATCTGGGAACAAATGATATAAATTGTATAATCCTTTTTCACAAGTCATGATTAGGGACCAACTATTTTCTGAGCTAGAGTACAAGAAGATGAAATGTCTCTACCAATAGGCAAAGAGACAAAGAAGATGCAAGTGAAACATTTCAAATTTCACATATTGTAATATTTATTATTTTTGAATTATGAGAATCTCAACCGCCCATGGTTGAGATCGTTTTGTATAAATGCATAGTCTAAAGAATGAACACAGGCTTCTTCTTTCCGGATGTAATAAGGAAAAACTCTCCTTTTGTGAGAATTAATACAAGTGCAGTCAGGGATTCCAATTTTTGTGCAGTTTGAGTTATGTTCTTTTCTTGTATTCCATATTTCTTGTTTCCCTTAAGTTATTCCTTGATAAGCGTGTGATTGCAATTTAGTAGTACTACTACTGTAGTCACATTTCATTGGTTGTTTGATAAGTGATCTACAAATAGAAGGCTGACTTGTTATGCTATGCAAGCACCCTCTACTTCATTAAAAATAAACTTTACAGGACCTTGCTTCATGTGTTAAAATATGCAAGATAGTTTATGTGCCAAATTTATGTATCTTCTTGTAATTGTTCATGTGTGAGAAATGTTCTTTTATATGGTTAAATATGTACTTTAAATAAATACACAGCAACATAACTTGCAGCAAATAAACCATCAAACTCACAACAATAACAACATGATAAAGGAGTTCACCCCTCTCCGGGCTACATCTTCTTGAGCCTCCATTAATGGACTTGGCTCTCTGGGATTAATATGTCAAAAGTTATTTTACAAGCTTCTGCTCAACTCCAATGGAAATTTTGACTGTACCATTGGGATCGGAACACATAAAAACCCCAAAAATGACTAATAAAACTCTGAAAACGGATCATGGCTTATCCGAGCATGACCTCTTCTACATGTGGCCATAAGCTTCATTGAGCTTCTCTTTGGAAAAAACACCTGTAAAAGTCCTCAAAAGCCTATGAAACCAGTCCCAATGTGTTTAGAGCATAACAATTAGCCAAAAATGACTATTCAGTCACAGAAAACAAACTTGGACTCACCAAAACATGACCTCAATCAATGAGGGCTTCAAGCTCCCTAGAGCTTCCTGAAACTTCAATGGTTAAAAACCTGAAAAATAAGTCTTCAAATGGCTGTGAAAATAGTGCCAATGGATTTATAATGTCCAAAAACCCCTAGATGGGCTTTTACGGCACCTCATTCGGCCGAAAAATGAAGAAGATAGGCCTCCTGCCATTCTCTTCCTTCAAGCTTGCTGTCTCTAGTTCGCCAAAATGCACCTCTGGGCGTTCTAACCAAGGACACGCTCCAAAATGCATGCTTAAACCTAGCACCCACATGTAACCACAAAACTGACCAACCTGTAGGATGGTTATGGGCGCGCCTGCCCCTAACTGCCAAGGTCACGGTCACATGAGTAAGCACCCGAAACCATGGGCTAATCGTTTGTTACAAACCAAACTTACCCCCGCGCCAAAGTTAAGGTCATATGGGCGCACATAAGAACCAGGGGATAAACATTTAAAATACCAAACTCCTGTGTGCCAAACTTCATGTGTTGTGGTCGCATGTGGTGTCATATAAAACCAAGGGCTGGGGCTAAGCCCCAGCCCAACCCCGCGCCCAACAAGCAACATATGTTAATTTACATATATGCAAATTCATACATATGAAAAGAAACATAATATGGCATGTTGTTTGGTTGGAATTTGTTAAAGCTTTGGTAAAGGGGGAGGTCCGAGGTTCAATCCCCACGGACTCCATAAACTTTTGAACTAACAACCATTGCCAATAATGGGGTGCCACGTGGCAGCCTATGATTGGGCCACGTGGTACCAAAAATTTTTCCAAAATGATTCCATGTGTTGAAACATGATTTGACCACATATGCCAACTCAGCCCTGTCATGTCACCTCTACCACGTCATCGTACAAACATTCCACGTCAGCCTATACGGACTGCATAGTGAGCATCTCTTTTTTTACCTGTTTGATGATTCGAATAGATCGCAATATCTCTCGCTCCCGACGTCCGTTTGAACCCAAACGAGTTGCGTTGGATTCATGATGACGAGGGTTGCGCTCCTATTCATTTTGAGGCAATTCTGAGAACATTGATTTTTGAGCTAAAATTTGACCACTAGTCTAGATTTTGATCAATAAGCAAGAAGCTTTTCCTATGTATTTTCTATAAGTAAATACAAGACCTGTGAACTACTTGGATTATTGTATCTCATATCCTTACAAGGGTGCATTCTTTTATTTCTTCTACTGTGAACAAGGTAATATTCATCTTCCATTGATGCCTCACTTTGTTTATTAGTTTTGTAAGTTTCCCTCGTATCACTTGATTTTATAAATCGACTCAGATAACAAATTACGACCTCTGTCCTATTCTGTCATCATTTTCATTTGAGGATTAATTCTTATATAACTAACGAAAGAAAAAGAACCTTTAAAAACATCCCTTTATATTTATGATGCCTTGACATTACTCTTTTGAGCCTTAAGGTTAATCTCAGGAACAACATATTTTTTGCACTGTTGCCAGGGACAGAGAAACGAAGTTATTTTTCCTTGGGAAAACCAAATGCTAAGTTTCTCTCTTTGATAGTGAACAAAGTTTGAATACATTTATAAGGCTAAATTTATATTTCACTTGGCGACTCCACTATAGATAAACTGGCATTTGGTAGAAAGAATACCAGGAAGAACCCAGATGATCAATAGACTATGCCTGTATCAGATCTTGAAAAGATATTAAAACCAAGAGGATACCTCAAGCAGACTACTACATCCACAAGTAAGGTTTACCAACCCAAAACTGTGCAAACTAATGGTAAGATTCCACTTGAACAGTCAACCTTGCAAGAAGGTTACACACAAATTCAATTCAGAGATACATCAACTGAGAAGCTTGCAACTAAAACCATAAACCTTGAGTTGGTTTTACCTGAGATTAAAGCCGAGACCGATTCGAGACCGATTCGACTTCCTCCTTTAATAGTAAAGGTAAAATATCCTTTTAAATACCTACTTTTATTGATATTCCACTGGTGCCCGAAGTAAAGGTTTTAGTTCCCCAAAACTCTGAGGACTATATCTCTTACCCTCATTCAACTCTTGTTGGTTATCCTATTTATATATCCTGTAAATCCAAAGAACCCAGTCCTCATTTCCCTTTTCCCCTCTTTTCATATTTTATGTCTCCTAATGGTCAGTTTCCAAAACCTCCTTCACCTCATCCTAAGGTAGTAGAAGGGTCCCTAGAATCTTATGAAATCCCTCTCTTTAACTCCCGAAGTTCATCCCCTCAGCATCAAATGGCTGTTGTTGGAGGAGGTGGCACCGGAGGCAGTGCTGGAGGAGGAGGTGGTCAAGGACCACCACCTCCTCCCCCTAGGATTTTTTCCAAAGTAGCATCTAGATACGCTCCTTTAGTCCTTCCCCCTGTCCTTCATGACTTACCAAAAAGTTATATGAAGAACTTATCGAAATTCATGGGAGAGGGAGATTTAACTGCCACAGAGCACATAATTTTTTTTGACCAATTCATTGATATCCTTGGCATTGAGCATGAGGATGTTTATTCAAGACTTCTGGTACAAATTTTTAAAGGTCAATTAAGACTCTGGTCTTGAGGGCTTCAGGTGGGTTCTATAGCATCTTATGATGTGCTAGAAAACACCTTTTTAAGACAGTGGGGAGAAAAGAAAGATCACTTGTATTATCTGACGGAGTTTGTGGATCTGAGGAAAAAGACTTCCAAGTCAGTCCTAGAATTCACCTAGAGGTTTAATAATCTCTATCATAAGATCCCAATAGAAGTCAAACCCTCATAGCCCACAACTAAGGTGGCTTTCACAGGGCTTTCGAGCCTGACTTTGCCCTAATTTTGAGGGAAAGGAGATCTATTGACCTCACAAGAATGCAGGATGATGCCATCGAATTCGAGTCGAACATGATGGAATCGGGTAAACTAAAAGAGAAGTTCAAAACTGGAACCAAAGAAACCAAATGATTTAGGGAACAAGCTAGAACTTTCATATCTAGGAGGTCTATAGAGGAAAAAATGGATGCCATGGCTAAGATAATCAAAGAGTTATCAAAGAAAATCTCTAGAATGGAACTATACCAAGATAAACCTGATCCTTTTGCTAGGAGAGATTTCAAAAGGAATCCCAATCCCTAGATCCAATAGAGACTAGTAAAAAATGATGATCAGAAAATCAAAGCTCCTTTTAAAACATAAAAATTTATGCAAAGTGATGATGTAAAAGAATTTGAGGGGTTAGATGAAGATATTGACAACCTCAATGACAACGATAAAGAACCTCACCTAACCAGACAAGATTATGAAATATATTTAGACCAAGAACCTCTATTCAGGAATGAGGAAAGCATAAATAATCTGGGAGAGTTTGATTATCAAGGAATCACCGAATCTATAATGGTCAAGCTTCAAAAAATATATAATTTAAGGCCTAGAGATAAAAATTCTACAACTGCTTCACCGAGGAAAATCTTGTTAAGAAGTAAAACTAATGAGGCAGCTCAACCATCCACTGAAACGCAAGCTGTTAAAACAAAAACAACCATAACCAAAGAAACGCAAACCAATAGACCAGAAAAAAGAGAAACGAAGATCCCAACCAGAGAGGCAGAAAATATGATTGGAAGTTTCAATCTGGAAAGCGAAATTAATAAAATTAAAATTCTGGTACCTCTGGTTGAACTCGCGAAAAATACAACGTATAGAAAACAAATTGCCAAGATGATAAATTTCTTGGATGCCGAAATTCATGAGGATACTATTAATTTAAAATATGATAAACCTACTATAATGTTTGGTCAGCATATTGAAAATGTTAAAGACCCTGTTGCTCCTTTTTATATTACATTGACTATGCATGATCACCTAATCCATAACTATATGTTGGATTCTGAAGCCTCTCACAACTTAATGCCCAAATTTATTATGGAAAAACTGGGTCTCGAGGTTACTAGACCATACCGAGATTTGTATTCTTTTGATTCAAGAAAAGTTAAATGTCTTGGTATGATAAAATATTTGGTGGTTAATCTTGTACAAATTCCTGTGAAGAGTATTCTTATGGAAGTAGTCATTGTTGATGTTCCTGCAAAGTATGGCATGTTGATATCCAGGTCTTGGGGTGACAAACTTGGAGGATCACTTCAATTGGACATGATGTATGCTACAATCCCAATTTGCGGTGGATAGTTCAGTCGTCTATATAAAGAGACAAGATTGTCATATACCGTAAGTGACCCACATAACCCAAATAATTATCCGGTTTATGTCACATATCAAGATATAAGAAGCTATATATTATCAATTGATGATGGTTTTGATGAATGTATAGAAGAAGAAAACAAAAAAATCGAAAAAAAAAACAAAAATGTAAATAGTATAGGAGTTTGGAAATTTTGTTTTGACAATGCTTCGTCTTGGGGAGGAGCATGAGCTCGGGTGTTGTTTGTGGCACCCGGAGATGAATTCATTATTCCTTTATCATACATGTTACAGTGGGATATTGACTGTACCAATAACGTATGTGAATATGAGGCTTTGATATTAGGGTTGGAGGCTTCCCAAAAGTTGAAAATAGAGAATATAATAGTTTACAGTGATGTTGAATTGATCGTAAAATAGATAAGGAAACAGCATCAAGCCAAACATCCAAGGCTAAGGTCGTACATAAACTACACCTGGGATTTGATTGAACTTGTTTTCTCATTGTTCAATATTCATCATATTCCCAGGGTAGAAAATCAACAAGCTGACTCCCTAGCAAAAGTGACTTCTACTTTTATGCCGCATATAGTCTTAAAGCTAAAGTATCACATAGAAATGAGGCACAAACGTTCAATACCAAACAATGTTCAACACTGGCAGGTCTTTGAAGATGATGATAAAATCAAGGAGTTTCTAGAAATGGTGGATGAACTTTCCGAAACACATATCGACTAGGAAAATCAAAATGACACTACTTGGATCATGCAGGAAGGCAAATATCCTCAAAACTTCTAGGATAAGATCACTAACCACCACATGTTGGTGTTGAAAAACAATCAGATTCCTAAGGGTCTAATTCCGTTAGAGAAATTATTTGATAAGGACGATACACCCCTAAAGTCTACCTTGCAACCTCAACCTGAAGAGGTTAAATATTGTGACATAGCCACTAAGGAAGGCCCTAAATTGGTCAAAATTTCTAAATATCTTCCACCCGAAATAAAAAGTAAATATGCCGAGTTACTCAAACAATACAAATATGTCTTCTCTTGGTCTTACGACGAGCTAAAAGCTTATGATACCACTGTCATCAAGCATAAAATCCCTTTGAAACTAGGCATCAAACCTTTCAGGCAGAAACTCAGACAGATAAATCCTATACTCCTACCTGTGATAGAAAGAAAGGTAAAAAAGCTCCATGATGCTAAGATTATTTTTCCACTCAGGTATTCCGAGTGGGTGGCTAACTTAGTTCCAATCAGGAAAAATAATGGTGAAATCAGACTCTGCGTGGATTTCAAGAACCTAAATAGATCATCCCTTAAAGACAACTATCCGCTCCCTAAAATGGATCACATTATGGAAAAAGTTGTCGGGGATAACTAAATGTCTATGATTGATCACTTTTTAGGTTACAATCAAATTGCGATCCATGAAGATGACAAAGATAAAATCGTGTTTACCACTCCATGGGGTAATTTGATGTATGAAAAAATGCCATTCGGTCTGATGAACGTAGGGGCTAACTTTCAACGAGCAATGGACATAGCCTTTGTCAGTGAGAGAGATAAGTTTGTTGTTATCTATCTTGATGATTTAACTATTTTTTCTAACTGAAATGTAGAGCACTTGGTACACCTCAAACAGACATTCGAGAAGTGAAAACAATTCAATTTGTCTCTCAACCCTAAGAAATCCCATTTTGAAATGCAAGAAAGTAAACTCTTAGAACATATAGTATCTAGGGAAGGAATCAAAATCAATCCAAAAAGGGTTGAAGCTATAGATACAATCAATATTCCTAGAAACATAAAGGAAATTCAGTTGTTTTTAGGAAAAATAATTTTTTTAAGAAGATTCATTCCAAATTCGGCTGAGATTGTTAACTTGATTACAGATATGCTGAAAAAGGACAGTGAGGTCAAATGGAAAACTGAATCTAAAGAATATTTCGAACCCATCAGGAAGGTAATAGGAGAAGCACCGATGCTGGCCAGCCCAGACTACATGAAAGAGTTCTTAGTATTTTCATTCGCATCCGAGCATACTATCACAGTCATTCTCTTACAGAAGAAGTACGAAGGTTTCGAGAAATCAATAGCATTTTTTAGTAAAAGCCTCAGAGACACTGAGTTGAAATATTATATATTGGAAAAGTAGGCATACACTATGGTGAAGGCCCTCAAATCTTTCAGGACTTACATGCTACATTCCAAAATAATTGCCTACATACCAACTAGCTCTGTTAAGGACATATTGGTTCAACTTGATAGTGACAGAAGAAGGGGCCGATGGCTGGCCAAGATTCAGGAATTCGATCTTGAGGTAAAACCAACTAAACTCGTCAAAGGTCAAGGCCTGGCTAAGCTGTTAGCTGATTCAAATTTCATAGCACTCAGAATAAATCTTCTACAAGCTTACGAAGAAGTCTAAGACATAGAATAATTTGATGATTATACACCTACAACCTAGATCCAAAAAAAATTTTCTTCCTCTTCTTGGTTTGGTGACATAGTTTCATATCTGTTGACTCTCCAGTGCCCAAGTGATATGACACCTTATAAGGCGAGAACATTGAAGCTGCACATGGTAAAATATTGCATTGTTGACAGTCAACTGTATTGGAAATATCCCCTGGGAGTTTTACTAAGGTGCCTGATAGAATCCAAAATAGAGAATGTTATAAATGAATTTCATGAAGGGGTGTGTGAAGGACACCACGCCTGGAGGGTGACGACCTATAAAATCCTAAGAGATGGATACTATTGGCCAAAGTTGTTTACAGACGTGAATAATAAAGTCAGAGCCTGTAATTATTTTCAGTTATTCTTAGGTAAACAAAAGCTTCCCGCACTACCCTTGACCCCAGTCAAGACAGAAGCTCCGTTTCAACAATGGGGTCTAGATTTTATAGGAGAAATACATCCACACTCTAGTGCACAAAATAAATGGATTCTAACCGCCACAGACTATTTCACTAAATGGGTAGAGGCCATTCCAACATGAAATGATATAGATTCAATGGTGATCAATTTCTTAGAAGACAACATTTTATCAAGATTGAGCTTCCCCCGGAAGATAGTCACGGATAATGCCCAAGCTTTAAAATCCATGGTGATGGTTAATTTTTGTCAAAAGTAAAACATCGTACAAGGGAATTCCACAGCCTACTATCCTTAGGGAAATGGATTAGTTGAGTCATCAGATAAGAGCCTAATAACTATAATAAAAAAGGTGCTGACTAAAAACAAGAAACACTGGCATATTCATTTGAAATACGCTTTGTGGGAAAATCACATCAGCACTAAGAAATCAATTAGAATGTCTCCTTTCCAAATGGTGTACGGTATTGACGTGGTCCTCCCCATAAATCTCACTCTACCCGTGATGAAGCTTTGGCAAGACACGAAGGAAGAGTGGAATGATGTTACCAGAATAATAAACCAGCTAGTTGAAGTCCAACAAAATAGGGCTGAGGTGGATGAGAAAATCCAAAGATATCAAGATAATATGAAAGCCCTGTTTGATAAAAAATAAAAATATAGGGAATTCCTTCCTGAAGACCTAGTTTTGAAATGGGATGCTAGGAAGGAGGACACTGGAAAGCATGGCAAGTTTGATCACATCTGGTGTGGACCTTTCAGGGTCGTATCTTTCGAGGGAAAGAATTCATTCTTATTAGAAAACCTCAATGGGAAAATCCTTAACACCCCCATCAACAGGCGCTACCTGAATCACTTCATGCAATAATTAGATCCCAAATCACCATTGTATATACCGGTTTGATTTTCTTATTTTGATTTACAGTTTTCACTTTTTTGGTAAGTTTTTACTTTCGCTATAGATAATATCAGTTTTGTTGATTTCATAAAAACATAAATTTAAAAGCAAATAACACATACCTTTCCTATTCTGCAACGGTTCTGACATTTCTCATTTTCATTTTTAGATAGAACACTTACCGATAGTCGAGGGATAAAGATGATCCGAGATCGACAATCATTTTTCAGGAAAATTAGTTTTCTCACAAAACAGGTGATAAATTAACAATGGTTCTGATTGAGAGTATAAATGAAATTCTATGATCATTGTGGTTCAAACCAAGATGCTAAAATAATTTTGTAAATTCCAAATAAGGTTGTGCTCATGTAAAAAGTGGTCACCTGATCAAAATTGGAAAAATCCAAAACTCTAAGTCTTCGAATCAAATGAAAATAATATGAAGGTAAAAAGGAAAAGAAAATAAGAATAAAAGAAGCTTGTAAATCAGGAAATAGGTTTGAGTAGGAATAATATCCCTTTCCAAACTTTTAACTTTTAGGTCTATTCCCATCCATCATGTCTAAAAGATTTTATTCTATCTCAATTTGTACATCCCGATTTTAAATCCCCACAGAAATATAGAGTTCACCTTGACTCGAGAAGCCTAAAAAACTAGACCTTCAAAATGAGAGTAGGCGAAAATTTTATGATTCCTCTGATTTTAATTGAGAGAAAGTGTGTCTAGGCTAATCTTGACTACTTTATCCCTTTTATTAGATTTTAAAATGATTCGTTTAGCTCAAGGAATGTCCCTGGAAATTAAAATCTCCCCGTGATAACTTCCCTGTAGGCAAAGGTGTTTTGAAAATCAGGGGAGGATTAGCCCAGAGTAAATCAAAGTGAGTTGATAGACCTTCACTTCTAAATTATAAACAAATATCATCCCGTGTGTTGACACTTAGAACTGAATTTGGGTTGCATGCAAATCAATCCTGAGGCAACCTCGAACCACTTTGGATTGGAAGCTGCCCCTCCCAACTCGAGAGGGATCTCTCGAACAATGTCACAATATGATCTTTAGTAAGCGTGAAATGGTGGGTAGATTTATGGGTAAATGATGGTTTTGGACTTTTACAGTTTGGGGGTTGGACCAGGGAAACAGTCCATTGGGCATGGAGTCAAGTGAAAACTGAAGAAAGGAGATAATAGCAATGATCGTATAACTTGCGGAAAATGAGGCAAAGTAATTCTATCTTTGAGCGATTGATAATCATGATGCGGTAGTAGAAAAAGAAAAGGAAAGGCCATCACAGTGAAAGCATCTATCAAGGATGAATTTTCACTACAACTTTAGAGGAAAACAAACGAAGGCTAATAACTAGATGCAGAGCGCTTATCTTGAATGAATTCTGATCATTCACCATAGAACACAACACATATATATCAACTGTGGGTAAGGAGCATATAAAATGAATTCCAAACAAATTTAACACAGCTAAAAGAGGAAGAGATAAACAATATGATAATGACAACAGGGAAAACATACTGAAAGAATCGACCGTGATGAATCTCACAGTCTCAAGTAAATATGTCTTCTATATTACTCCATTCTTGGCTTACATAATAACTCATCTTAAAAAAAAAATCCCCTCTTCGAAAGAGGTTTTCCCCAGCTCTCCACCTGCGCCCCTTTTTTCTGTTACATCCATTAGTCTTTTAAAACAAAAATCTAAAATAAATCTCTTTGTGTTCCGGGAAATATGAAACGGTTTGTCCTCTCCAGACTCTGCAACTGCCGGATGCGCTGCCATTACTAATATTTGACAAGTGGGGTATTTTCAGCTGGGATAAATCTTTGTGTTATCCTTGCATTTGATTTTGCTTTGAAACCTCCAAAAATATGACACCGAATGTTGATTAGAGTGATATCCTGGCTGTACACAGTCTCTAAGCTTCGCACACTGATTTAATCAAATAGATATGTAGATGGACCTGAGAAGGCTTCCAACCAATGTGTAGGACCGATCACTCCAGGTGGACTGTCTCTTCATTTTCCTCTGCTCCGGGTTCCCTCTTATTTGACCGATGGAGGAGGCCAATTTATGGAACTTGGATGGAATATCGATTTCCTGCAAGGGGAGGCGATCAGGAAGCGGTACGTCCAACATGAGGATGGGCAATATCGCTAT
>JASDQU010253344.1:0-11505 GCA_032191745.1 Picea mariana
ATAATAAATTTAATGGAGAAATTAGAAGTGGACCCAACCCTAAAATAAGGAAAGTGGGCCAAGTGACCTAGAAGATGTTTTTAAGGAAGCTACTTGGAGAGTATAAATAAGAGGCAAGGCTCTCTCATTTGAAACACACTTGAGCATATTGAATATCTATAGGTGTCTGAGGTAACCAAATGATATCTAAGACGAAATTCTTAGGAAAGTGAAGAAAAGAAGGCCGAAATGAAAGGAAGGATAAATTCTTTTGATGGTGCTTTCTAAGGTATGTTATTTACAGGTCATCTCACCATTTTCGCTATAACTTGTTTTATATAATGATTCAGATCCTGATATTTCTATGAAAGTGAGAAAACATATCCAAGTACCTATGGTTAAAAATTCAGCTTGTGGGTCGTTGTATTTTGGGAGTTACACTCCCTGGAAAATAGGGTTTGTGGCCAGTCTTGAAACTAGTCAAAATCAGGTGTTTCGGGTAAAAATGTCATAACTTCTTCATAACAGATCCAAATTAAGTTAGACCAAATGTGTTGGTTAGGGTACAGTATGTAGTATGTTTTGCAACAGTTTCAGATTCATTCATCAAATATTTTGTGCGGGGCATGCTCTACAAGGGCGCTCTATAGAATAAGTCAGAATTCAGCAAGGTATGTCATTTTTGCTATAACTCCTTTTCTGAGAGGTTCCAAGTAGTGAAAATTGGTGGAATTGCATTAAACACACTGAAGAACATTGTGTATCAGTTTCATATCTTTATACATTACAGGTTCAAAGTTATGATTACTTCAAGTTAGGGTTGTTGACTAATCCAAAACTAGGCATGTGAGACTAAAGAAAAATTTGATGAAAATGATAGTCTCTTATTTTTAAAGTTAAGGAAGGTTTGCAGGAATGTGATAATATACACCAGTTCTATTACAGAGCTACAAATTATATTTGGATGATGAAATTGATGAGCGCTTTCGGTTGTGGTACATGTTGAGTACATGGTTGAGACAAGTAGTTGATGAGTTGGCGCACATACACGAGGTGTATAGTTGATGACGTTGGTACATATTGATGAGTCATAGTTGATGAGTAGTTGACACATGATTGGTACATACTTTGTACATGGTTGGATGCACTTGTTTATGGTACAAGTTTATTACAGGTTGGTGCATTATCATCCAATAGTTGCAGAGTAAATAAACAATGAACAAATGAGCAATCATACACATACACAATACACGAATGTTTTTATGTGGAAACTCAAAGCGGGCAAAAACCACAGAATGTTTTTTCTTATATGTATTTAAGAATTACATTCATTATCACCAACTTCCTTTGTTTTCCAGTGGCAACTCGAAGAAGGCTCCAACCCTTTGGTTTGTCAAGATACAACCTGAGGGAAGTTCCAACTCCCCAATTCTCTGGCTACAACCAGAAGGAGGCTACAACCCCCTATGTTCTCCAGCTACAACCGGAAGGTGTCTACAACCACCTGTCCTTGCCCCATCCAACCACCCTAAAATATAAGTAGAATGATGGAACCACTGTCACACTATCACTGTGAGATATATTGTTATAAACCTGTATAAATCAACTTGCACCAAACAACCTGTACCAATCAACCTACACCAAACAACCTGTAACAACTTGTACCAATAAATTGTGCCAACATGTACCATACATCAACCTGTACCACAAATAAATGCATCAACCATGCACCAAAGTTGTACAAATAACATGTCACAATAACTTGTCCAAACAACCTATCACAGTAACCTGTCTCATCAATCTTATCAACCAAATCAGATCTACTCACCAAGATCAATCACCAAGACAACTCTCAACCATATGCACAATATCACCAAGATGTGCATCAACCAAGCATAACACAACAACTCATAATCATCACCAAGATCAATATGTGCTTCTTATAATATACCAAGACAAATATGCTACATCATCCATAAACCATGTGTCAACAATACTACTAACAAGTGCCTCCAACCATGTACCAAGTATGTACAAATCATGCATCAACTACCCATCAACTATGACTCATCAATATGTACCAACATCATCAACTATACACCTCATGTATGTGTCAACTCATCAACTACTTGTCTCGACCATGTACCCAACATGTACCTCAACCAAAATCCCTCATCAATTTCATCATCCAAATCTGATTTGTAACTCTGTAATAGACCTGNTAATCATCACCAAGATCAATATGTGCTTCTTATAATATACCAAGACAAATATGCTACATCATCCATAAACCATGTGTCAACAATACTACTAACAAATGTCTCCAACCATGTACCAAGTATGTACAAATCATGCATCAACTACCCATCAACTATGACTCATCAAGATGTACCAACATCATCAACTATACACCTCATGTATGTGTCAACTCATCAACTACTTGTCTCGACCATGTACCCAACATGTACCTCAACCAAAATCCCTCATCAATTTCATCATCCAAATCTGATTTGTAACTCTATAACAGACCTGGTGTATATGATCACATACCTGCAAACCTTCCTTAACTTTAACAACACGAGACTAGCATTTTCATCAAACTTTACTTTACTCTCACATGACTAATTTTGGATTAGTCAACAACCCTAACTTGAAATAATCATAACTATGTACCTATAATGAATAAAGATCTGAAAATAGTACACAATGTTCTTTAGTGTCTTTTATGCAATTCCTCAAGGTTTCACTACTTGGAACCTCTCGAAAAATGAGTTATAGCAAAAATGGCATACCTTGTTGAATTTTGGATTATTCTATAGAGAGAACTTGTATAATGTACCCCGCACTGAATATTTGTTGTATGGATCTGAAAATGGTACACAAAATACTAAAGATTGTACTCTAACCAATACATTTGGTCTTACTAAATTTGGATCTGTTATGAAGAATTTATGACGTTTTTACCCGAAACACCTATTTTAGACTAGTTTCAGGACTAGCCACAAACCTTATTTTCCACGGAGTTTAACTCCAAAAATACAACTACCCACAAGCTGAAGTTTTTATCACAGCTACTTGTATATTTTTCCTCAACGACCTCCATATTTCACGATATGAATCATTCTAGAAAAAAACTTATTGCGAAAATGGTGAGATGACATGTAAATAACATACCTTAGAAAGCATCATCAAAAGAATTTATCCTCCCTTGAATTTTGGCCTTCTTTACTTCACCTTCTCTCTGAAATTCGCCTTAGATATCCTTTGGTTACCTCAGTCACTTGTAGATATTCAATATGCTCAAGCGTGATTAAATGAGAGATCCTTGCCTCTTATTTATACTTTTATGTAGCTTCCTCAAGGGGTTACCTTCTAACCATCTTAAACCAATTTCTTTATTTTAGGGCTAACCCACTTTTAACCACTTCTTGACTTAGTAATTTCTCCATTAACGTTATTATTTATATAATTTATTTTGTATCGATTTTGACTTATAGTATACTCATCACTTTACTTTATTATTTAAATAATTTCTTCCTCAAGGGGTTACCTTCTAACCATCTTAAACCACTTTCCTTATTTTAGGGCTAACCCACTTCTAACCACTTGTCCACTTAGTAATTTATCCATTAATTTTATTATTTAAATAATTTCTTTTGTATCCATTTTGACTTATAATACACTCATGACTTCACTTTATTATTTAAATAATTTCTTCTTTGCAACCACTTTGACTACTTTGACCTTTTGGGGCTTCTAGATGACTCATGAGGGTTCTCCAACTTCACATGGACATAGCTCTCTAACCGTGAGAAGTTATGTGACATTCCACATACGACCGGAAATGGCATGACATGTACTATCCATCTAGAATAGTCATACCTTCAAATATATTAAAACTCATACCATTATACATCAAAAAAACTTGGGTCCATTACCCAAACCTTTGTGCTACCGGAATTCACTACCGAACTTTCTTCAAGGGTTGACATCAATGACAACCAACCCAAATAATCAACAATATCCCCCTTTGGCATTGATGGAAACACTCTGATGCAATATCGAAGTCATATCACTCATTCTCTCCCTGTGACCGTCGCTCCCCATGGAACCATGCCTCTGTGCTCTTTTTCCAAGCATTTACCTTTGCATCTGATACATATCTCCCCCTTTGTCATCAATGGAAAGGGTACCTTTCCATACAGGGTTGCTCCCCCTAACTGAACTCTTCCTGAAACTGATCTCCCAACCTGAACTATTCTCTTTATGGTGCTTCCTCATGTAAATCTAAGACATATAAGATAAGCATTCAAAAGCATTCATTTTGGAGTAGAAATTACTCTGAGTCTCTAGAGAAGATACTCAAAGGCTTCCCGTGGAAGTGGTTTTGTAAAGATGTCTGCCACTTGTTCTTTTGTGCCCACATATTCAACTCTAATGTTCTTCTCTGCAACCTGCTCCCGTAGAAAGTGATACTTTATTGGAATGTGCTTCGTCTTGGAGTGCATCACCGGGTTCTTTGAGATATTGATGGCGCTTGTATTATCACAATAGATTGGAATAGGCTCATCATACTCAACCTGTATATCTGACAAAGTTTGTTTCATCCATATAACTTGAGTACAACATCTTGCTGTTGCAATATACTCTACTTCGGCTGTAGATAAAGATACTGATAATTGTTTCTTGCTTAGCCAAGATACTAAACACTCACCCAAGTAGAACGTTGCTCCACTGGTGTTTCGTCAGTTATCAATGCAACCTGCCCAATCTGCATCTGTGTAGGCAATAAGTGATAGATCATTTCCTTTTGGATACCTTAATCCAAACTCTTTTGTTCCTTTGAGATATCTGAAAATCCTCTTCACTGCTAATACATGTGATTCCTTTGGTGTTGCTTGAAATCGTGCCACCTGTCCAATAGACTTCATTACATTTGGTTTGGATGTTGTCACATATAGTAAGTTACCAATCATTAACTTGTATTGCCTCTACTATGTAGACTTTGAATCATCATATTTTCTCAACTTGCAACTGGTTTGCATAGGAGTGGTAATTGGTTTGCAATCTTCCATTCTGAACCTCTTTAGCATTTATCTGATATAATTATTTTGAGAAATAAAAATTCCTTGGTTTCTTTGACGTATCTTGATGTAGAGGTTGTTGTCTGTACTTCCTTTTCTAAACCCTGCCTGTTGTAGATATTTATCCAGTCTAGAGTACCATTCTCTAGGATCCTGTCTTAGACCATACAAGGCCTTCTTCAATTTTCACACGTAATCTACGTTCTCTGACAACTAAAATCCTTCCGGTTGTTCAATGTAGACTTGTTATTCGAATTCCCCGTTCAGAAAGGATAATTTCACGTCCATCTGATACACTTTAATATTCTTCGAGCATGCATAAGATAAAAGCTATAGGATTGCTTCCATTCTGGAAACTGGGGCAAATGTCTCTTCAAAGTCAATTCCTTCAACCTGTGCGTATCCTTTACATACCAATCTAGATTCGTTCCTTGTAACATGTCCATCTTCATTCTATTTATTTCTAAAAACCCACTTTGTTCCAATCACATTCTTATTCTTTGGTCGTGGAACCAATTCCCAAGTGTCATTCTTCTCTATTTGATCCAATTCTTCATCCATGGCCTTATTCCATAATTCATCCTTGCTGGCCTCTTCTAAATTGTTCGGTTCAATTGTAGATAAGAGTGCTAGGTGCATTTGTTATGGTGAACGGATTCTTCTTCTAGTCTCAACTCTTGCATACTTGTTTCTGATAATATGATCTGAAGGATGATTATTTTGTACTCATTTGCTAGGTTTTTGTGGAGGCACTTGTTGAACTTGCTCTTTTACTTCTCTATGATCTTCTTCATCTTCCTCTTCTACTTCTTCTTCATCATTTTCTTCTTCTTCATAAAGTTGTTCCACTGATTCATTTTCTTCTTCCTTTGATTCTCGTCCACCTATTTCATCAATTGTTAATTTGATGTTTTCCACAACTTTGTTCAATCTCATACTGTAACACTTGTATGCTTTCCTTGTACTTGAGTAACCAACAAGTACTCCTTTGTCTACACGATAGTCAAACTTTCCCATTTTTCCATCTTCTCTTTTGATGTAGCATTTGCTTCCAAATACTCTAAAGTGCTTCACATTTGTCGGTCTTCTTTTCCATAGCTTGTAGGAATTTTTGTCATTGTTGTTTCTGAGCATTACTCTATTTTGATTGTGTATTGTTGCATGCACTGCATGTGTCCAAAAACTATCTGTAAATTTGGAATCCAATGGCATTGTTCGATCCATTTCCTGTGTAATTAACATCCATAATGTTCCTTTGTCTCTGGACCACTCTCTAAACCAATCTATGAATCCATGCTCTCATCCACTGTCATATATCTATCCAAACCTGCTAAGTGTTCATACAAATCCATCTATGTCCATACTGTCCAAGACTCTACTACACAACTTTCCATAATGTCGACCCATTTATTACTATACTATCATGAAGTCTTCACTACTACAATTGATTAATCTATCAAACTGTACTTCTGCTAACTGACTTCTCTAGATCTCTCTACTCAAACTTTGCAAGTTGCTCGAAGGATGGTTCGTTGGTCTATCACAACTGAAGCATAGACTAATATTCATATTACTTGGGAGTCTCTAAGTCGGATGGCTCAGAACAATTCCTGCTCTGTTGTGTATTCATCATCATCTTCATTGGTAGATTCATCATCTCTCTGAGCTCTGACTTCTTTCTTTTTTTCTGTGGATTCATCTTTCACTACAATGCCTCAAAGTAAAATCTCTTGAACCTGTTCTTTATTTACCTGTCCTTATTTTCTTTCAGTTATTTTTTAAACCTTTCTATATCTGACATCTTTCTTTTTCTCTATAGAATTTTCTTCATCTTATTTTATTGTCAATCTTGAGATCTATGGGACCTAGTCTTTGTTCATCTGTTCTTTGTGTTTTCTTATCCATACTTTCTTATATCTGATATCAGTGTTCTCTTTCATGGAAGTATCGATCATGCTTTTACAATCACTAGCTATGTGTCCATAGTTATGACATTTGTAACATTCAATGTTACGTGGGACCACATAAGCATTTCTTGCTTGAATATTTTTATAATCCCTGCAATCTGCAACCTTATGTCCAAAATTAGTACAATAAAAACAATGACCATAAAATAAATTTGCATACCTGGAAGTGAATGATCTTCTTTGTGGTGTAGTCCTTCTAAATTTCTTCCTTGACTGATCATGATCATGATTGAAGCTTCTTTGTGGCTTGAACAAGGATGGTCTTCTTGAAGATGTATCTTTAATAGTTTTCTTAGATTCTAGTTGACCAAGATTCCTTCATTTGAGTAATTTTGCATAACTCTTTCTATTTTCTTCATTCTTATTTTCTAGAAACCTAGAGTATTTCTCTTCATTCTCTATAACTGATGTGGATGTTTCTGTCTCTTCAACGTTCTTATTGAGCTTGACTATTTTAATTCTCAATGTGACAACTTCTTCTTCAAGCTTCTCAACCTCTTCTTCTTTCTTCATTATCTGAGACTTCATGACTTCTTCTTTTCTTTTGGCTTCTTCAAGCTGTATTTTTAATGTGATTATTTCTTATTCAAGTCCTTTCTCTTCTTGACCAAACTCTACCTCAAGCTGGTTTAGATCGTTATTTATTTCCTTAAGATGATCTGTCAATATATTTTCTCTCATTTCTGCTTCTTCCTTTTGTGCTGCTATGTTGGCTTCCAAATACTGCTTTTGATCTTTAAGATTTTCTTCAATCTTTCTGGCTTCTTCTAGTTGAGTTCCTAAGTTATTGATGACCTATTGGGCTTCTTCAAAAATGTGAGCAGTTTCTTTTTGTTTCATCAATTCTTTCTTGAGTGACTTGTTTTCTTCTCTTTCTTTTCTTAGTTCATCTAAAGCACTGATAAATTCTTCTTCATAATTGTATTATTTTTCAATTATTTTTTCTGTCTCATTTCCTTCATGGCATTCTATTTCAAGATGTTCATGTTTTTCACAATTAAAGTAAAACAACATACCTCTGTTGATTATGTACTCTTCATCCTCTGAATTTGTTTGACATGGTGAACATATTTCTTCTTGATCTGTACTTGCATCTTCTTTGGCATTTTCTGAATCTGCGATGGGTGAATAATATATATCATGTAACTTATCCCAAAGTTCTTTGGCTGATGAACATTTACCAACCTTTTCTCTTACTGGATTAGGTAATCCTTCCCAGATGAAATCTATTGCTATTTTGTTATTCTTCTTCAATTCCTTCTTGGCTGCAGTCTTTGCTCTTTTTGAATTATCATATCATGCAATGACTAATAGCCAAATATAATACCCATGTGTCTGTAAAAATATTTTTGTCCTTCCACTCCATAGCTCATACTTTAAACCATTTTGACCATTAAACAGTGGTACTCCATTCTCAAAATAATCCATGATCTCCTTTCAGTGGTTAAATTGTTTCCTTAAGAAACCTTCTCTGATACCGATTGTTGGATTATTGAGAGGGGGGTTGAATCAATAATAGAACAATTTAATCCTTTTTAACCGCAAAATGCAAGTGTTATATCAAGGTAGCATTATCATCTAATAGTTGAGGAGTAAATAAAAAATGAACAAATGAGAAATCATACACATACATAATACACCAGTGTTTTTACGTGGAAACCCAAAGCGGGAGAAAACCATGGAATGTTTTTTCTTATATGTCTTTAAGAATTACATTCATTGGAAGCACCAACTTCCTTTGTTTTCCAGCGGCAACTAGAAGGAGGCTCCAACCCCCTAGTTTCTCAGGCTACAACCTGAGGGAAGCTTCAACTCCTGAATTCTCTGGATACAACAAGAAGGAGGCTACAACCCCCTACGTTCTCTGACTACAACCGGAAGGTGTCTAAAACCACTTGTCCTTTCCCCATACAACCTCCCTAAAATATAAGTAGAATGATGGAACCACTATCACACTATCACTGTGAGATATACTGCTATAAACCTGTACCAATCAACATGCACCAAAAAACCTGTAACAACATGTACCAATAATCTTTGCCAACATGTACCATACATCAACCTATACCATAACCTGTATCATAAACAAATGCATCAACCATGCACCAAGCCTTTACAAATAACCTGTCCAAACAACCAATCACAACAACCTGTCTCATTAATCTTATCAACCAAATCAGATCAATCACCAAGACAAATCTCAACCATATGCACAATATCACCAAGATGTGCATCAACCAAGCATAACACAACAACTTATAATCATCACCAAGATCAATATGTGCTTCTAATAATATACCAAGACAGGTATGCTACATCATCCATAAACCATGTGTCAACAATACCACTAACAAGTGCCTCCAACCATGTACCAAGTATGTACCAATCATGCATCAACTACTCATCAACTATGACTCATCAAAATGTACCAACATCATCAACTATACACCTCATGTATGTGCCAACTCATCAACTACTTGTCTCAACCATGTACCCAACATGTACCTCAACCAAAAACCCTCATCAATTTCATCATCCAAATCTGATTTGTAACTTTGTAATAGACCTGGTGTATATGATCACATACCTGCAAACCTTCCATAACTTTAACAACAAGAGACTAACATTTTCATCAAACTTTACTTTAGTCTCACATGTCTAATTTTGGATTAGTCAACAACCCTAACTTGAAATAATCATAAATATGTGCCTGTAATGAATAAAGATATAAAAATAGTACACAATGTTCTTCAGTGTCTTTTATGCAATTCCTCTAGGTTTCACTACTTGGAACCTCTCATAAAAGGAGTTATAGCAAAAATGGCATACCTTGTTGAATTCTGGCTTATTCTAGAGAGAGAACTTGTAGAGCATGCCCCACACGGAATATTTGTTGTATGGATCTGAAAATGGTACAAAGAATACTAAAGATTGTACTATAGTCAATACATTTGGTCTTACTGAATTTGGATTTGTTATGAAGAGGTTATGACATTTTTACCCGAAACACTTGTTTTAGACTAGTTTCAGGACTAGCCACAAACCCTATTTTCCACGAAATGTAACTCCAAAAATATAACGACCCACGAGATTAAATTTGTATCACAACTACTTGGATATTTTTTCCTCAACGGCCTCCAGATTTTGCGGTCTGAATCATTCTATGAAAAAAATTGTTGTGAAAATGGTGGGATGACCTGTAAATAACATACCTTAGAAAGCATCATCAAAATAATTTATTCTCCCTTGAATTTTGACCTTCTTTACTTCACCTTTCCTCTTAAATTCACTTTAGATATCCTTTGGTTACCTCAATCACTTGTATATATTCAATATTCTCAAGTGTGATTAAATGAGAGACCCTTGCCTCTTATTGATACTTTTATGTATCTTCCTTAAGGGGTTACCTTCTAACCATCTTAAACCACTTTCCTTATTTTAGGGCTAACCCACTTCTAACCACTTCTCCACTTAGTAATTTCTCCATTAAATTTATTATTTCAATAATTTATTGTATCGATTTTGACTTATAGTACACTCATCACTTCACTTTATTATTTAAATAATTTCTTCCTCAAGGGTTTACCTTCTAACCATCTTAAACTATTTTCGTTATTTTAGGGCTAACCCACTTCTAACCACTTGTCCACTTAGTAATTTCTCCATTAACTTTATTATTTAAATAATTTCTTTTGTATCCATTTTGACTTATATTACACTCATCACTGCACTTTATTATTTAAATAATCTCTTCTCTGCAACAACTTTGACTACTTTGACTTTTTGGGGCTTCTAGATGACTCATGAGGGTTCTCCAACTTCACATGGCCATAACTCTCTAACCATGAGGAGTTAAGTGATGTTCCACATACCACCGGAAATGGCATGACATGTACTATCCATCTAGAATATTCTTACCTTCAAATATATTAAAACTCATACCATTATACATTAAACAAACTTGGGTCCATTACCCAAACCTTTGTGCTACCAAAATTCGCTACCAAACTTTCTTCATGGGTTGACATCAATGACAACCAACTAAAATAATCAACAATAGTTCCCTCCTTCAGAATCAACTGCTTCTTGTATTCCGGTGTATTGTGTTGAGGGAGGGAGTTGGGGTTCTGTAGTAAGTACATCTTCTTGGTTTGGCTCAGTCAACAAATATTCATCATCCCCCTTCCATTTGAAAAAGCCAACTCCTCTCCCTCTAAACCTTATCAGATCGTCAATTTCATCGTCTTGTGTAGAAGAATAGTCATCCCAGTCTTTAGAGAGTTTAGAGGCATTGTCAGGATAATCACCCTAACTTGTATCTCTCTGCTGCTCTATAACGATGGGGTAGGATTCCACCAAAGCACTATCCCTTATGTATGTTTCGTGCAAATGTAACGTCTTGTCATTACCTTATGTAATGTTGTCCTTGTGATTGCTAGAAGGATTCTGGTCACCCTTTCCCTTGGTCCATGTTA
>JASDQU010253347.1:0-16154 GCA_032191745.1 Picea mariana
ATTGAATCCTCTTACCAAGGGACGATATTCATAACCCCCTTCGGCGTGCCCCTTCTCCCTACAATGTTTTTTGGCTGTTGTTATTAAAAGTCTTCTATTTTGCAAGCCTCTGCAATAATAGCAAGGGAAATAACATTTTCCATTGCCCCTCACCTCTAATGCCGCTCTTAACTGAGCAAGCTTCCTGTCATTTTCGTTCATTGTGAAAAATCCTTGTCCTAACAAGTTATTGTCTTACCTACACCATACCAAACATTAAGTTGTAAATTTTTTATATTTTTGCTACTCCTTTCTATTATGATATGTTTATTTATAGTGACCTACATATTTATAATAAGGTCAACATTTTTATAATAAGGTGATCATATGTGTAGAGGATCAACATCATGATGACATAGATAGCATCTTTATAATAAGGTCATATGTGTACAAATGTTTTCTTTATATAATAACGACATATACACCTAACATAAGTTTAGGGTTAGTGTTTATGTATCTTATTAGTCCCTGCTAAAGCAGGGAATATAACAATCAGTTACTATCATTTCACTGATTAGGGTTGAGTTTCAAGAGCAATTCCATATCTTTATCAATGAAAAGAGATAGAGATTATAGCTACAATTGAAGGGAAAAGGGTAAGTGGATTCCATAAACCTAGAATATTATGGAATCCACATACCCTTTTCCATAGAATATACTAACTATATCCAAAAACTAAAGACATGAAATATGTTATAACTACACATATTATATAAATATATTATCAAGGAAAAAATAAGCTAAATGCAATTTGGACATTTGAAAAAAAAATTACAAGTTAAATTAGTACATCCATAAAAAATAACATACTAACCCTACAAGTTCAAAATTTGAGATATGTAGATCGAGAATTGGATTTGTTCAACCAGTGGGTGATGGAAAAAAATAAATAGCTCAAACAAAGGCCAAGAACAGTGTCGCAACTATAGCAATTGTGTCGCAAAGTCTCTTAAAGTCACGTATATATAGATAAAATAGTCAACTAGCTGTTAACACTGACCAATGAGATAGACAAAATTTTCATCTCTATTGCCACAAACGTTTGTCGCTATATCGACAAAAATACCGACAAGGTTAAATTCAGATTTTTGTCGATATTGCGATAAACTTTCATGGCAATAGAGATGAAAATCCCGCCCTGTTTAAAAAAAATATGAAACTAGTGGAAGCGTGGAAAATTTTCGTGGAATAATCCGCCCATATGTAGTAGTGGCCGGATAAGTGGTCTTTGAACCCAAGGTTTCAAGAGGAAATTGTGTCTAGAGGACTAATTTCGAACCTTAGATTGTCTCTAATTTCCAAGGAGTTACTTGGCCGTGTCACGAAGCTCAGGAGGAATAGCAGTAGAATAAAAATGTAGTCATAGATCAATTGTGCAGAGAATATCTGGACCATCCAATCCACGTCTAGACACTTAGGAGAGCATGCAGAAGAGATCATATCTGAACCATTAGATCTAAGCATGTGGACCAACAGCTGTTGGATCCAGGGAATGTGAAAAAGGTTTAAAACCCTTTGGAGTTGCACAGGAGTGTGGATATCACGATACGTGAAGTCCTGACTTCATCAAGATATTCCATCGAGAAGGACACATGGAGAGTGATCATCCTCTTGTTGACTTGTGACTTGAAAAGGTCAAAGGTCAAATTCGTGAAAATTCGTGAAACACGAATTCATGATTAGATCACAACCATTGATCAAGGTGAGATCTAGACCGTTAATTGTCCAGGAAGAATTTGGGAGATCACAAACTCCCAAAGCCTGAAATCGCTAAATCCAGATGAGCCAAGGTAGTGAGTTGGGATGATGTCACTGGGATGGACGAGGACACATGGGATATGTGCCACGTGCCAGTGGGTCCTGAAGGAAAAAGTAGAAGCAGTGGGGTCGGATGGCGTTGCCTAGAGTAACGTGGACCTTCTTAAGAGAAACATGTGTCACCACCCTAGTTGGTGACAACTGTGTTGTGGGCCCGGTGGATAGAAAGGTCAAAAGTTTAGAAGTTGGGAATTGGAGAGGCAAGCGAGGGTGAGAGCCTCCAAGACCGAAATCTCGAAACCCCAAAACCAAAAACCCCGAAGTTTCGATTAGAGAACCTTGAGACCTAGCACTTGGTCATGCCCTTGGTCACATGGGTTTGGAAACTGAGAGTAAAGGACTAAGGCATGAGTGCACTACAGAGCCGAGAAGATCTCGAAAAATTCATGGAAATTGAACGTTTCTTGAATCGTGTTTTTTATGAATGCTATGGGAATTGTTAAGGAATAATGACCTGACAAATTCTAGTTGTCTGCAGGTTGTGTTTGCAAAAGGTTAATGAGTGCCAAAACTGTTTAGAGTTGCCACCAAGGGCAAAGAAATGGGGAAGGAACAAAATGCTTCCAGTTCAGAGAACGAAGCAAAATGAATGGCTTCTCATTTGGGATTTGAAGGATCGAACTCCAATGGACATGGTAAAGAGATAGATAAGGAAGGAAACATGAAGAATATCATTGAAGGATTGCAAAAGGATGCACAAAATCGCCGAGAAGATAGTAGAAAGATCAAAAAATTTCAGAAAAAACAAGGTGAATTTAACATAAAGATGTTAAAGAGTTTGGAGAGAATAGAAAAGAAGTTGGATAAGGAGAGTGACTCGAGCAGAACAAAGAGTCACCAGAATTCTGAGGGAAGAAGGTCAAGGAGTGTATGTAGACACCATCATCACTCCCAAGGTCTCTCCAAGAGAAGGACACACAGTAGTTCAAGCCCATCTCCTACCAGAAAGCGCAGGAGATCTGGAGTGGATGAATTGAAGGGAGAGATGAACAAGACCAAACCTCCTACATTTGATGGAGAATGTTAGAAGGAGGAAGATTTCGAGACATGGTTGCTTGGCATGAGAAAATATTTCCAACTATAGAATTATTCCTCTCATGTAGAAGGAAGAATTGTGATGTATCAACTGAAAGGAAAATAATCCATGTGGTGGAATCAACTTGTGCAGGTGCAACAAATTAGAGAGAAAGATATCACTTGGAGGGAATTCAAGAGGTATTTAGAGAATAAATACTTGACTAAGAGATATTATGACAGGAAGATGAAAGAGTTATTTGAACTCAAGCTAGGCAGCATGACCATTGATGAGTATGAATGTAGGTTCTTGGAATTGTTGAAGTATGTTTCGTTCATCAAAGAGGAGACTTTCAAGATTCAAAGGTATTTGAGTGGACTGCCATCTTCCATTGGGGACAAGATCCAGTATGATGAACCCAAGACCATGGAAGAAATGATAAGAAGAGAGAAATGCTTATACGAACAACAAAGATAAAATCCTACCTTTCAGAAGGCTTGGGATGACCAGAAGAAGTTCAATAAAGAGAAGAGACAGAAGGGAAACAAACCTCCCTTTTTCAGAAATAGTCCTCAAGGAAAGCCAACGTTTAGGGAGCCAAGAATGGCTACAGTAGGGGAACAAAGGCCAAGACAGATGCCCATTCAGTGTTGGGGCTGTCAAGGAAACCATAAGTACAAAGATTGTCCCCACAAAAATGGAAAAGTGAGAGTTGTCCATAATGTTCAGCAAGATGAAATAGTGGAGGAAATGGATAGTAGAATACCAAGGATCTATGCAGCCATGGACAACAAGAAAGCTGAATTTCAGTTGCTCATGATTGAAGTAGAAGGTATGACCAACAACCATGCCTTTACTATTTTAATTGATTCAGGGGCTAGCAATAGTTATGTAGATCCTAGAGTGGTGGAAAGTTTTCAATTGTCGAGAAGAAAACATGAAAAATATTGGTTAGTGCAACTGGCTACAGGAACCAAGAGGAAAGTCACTGAGTTAGTTAAGTCATGTCCAGTAGACATGAATGGACTAAGCACAAAGGCTAAATTTAATATTCTACCTTTAGGGTCTTACGAATGTATAATTGAGATGGACTGGTTGGACCAACACCACGCCATCTTGGATTGTCATAATAAGGCATTCACTTTCCTGGATAAGAAAGGGAATCGAAAAATAGTCCAACCAATTCCCAGAGTTGTTGCTATCAGATAAATCTCAGCAATGCAGCTGAAGAAGTGCTACAGAAAAGGCTATTAATTATTTGCATCCCATGTGGAGGAAACACCTAAGGATAACGTGTCAGGTATCGAAGACCATGTGGTACATTAGAGTTTGAAGATGTATTTCAGGAGGTACCTAGACTAGCTCCGAAGAGAGATATTGACTTATCTATAAATTTGATGCCTGGAGCAGCTCCAGTGTCAAAAGCTCCTTACATAATGAGTACGCTAGAGATGAAAGAGTTACAATTGCAGCTTGAAGAGATTCTAAATAAGGGGTATATATGCCCAAGTGTGTCACCTTGGGGAGCCCTGGTTCTGTTCATTAAGAAGAAAGATCAAACGTTGAGATTGTGTATCTATTTTAGACAATTGAACAAAGTGACTGTAAAGAACAAGTATCCCCTATCGAGGATTGATGACCTCTTCGATCATTTGAAGGATGCAAAGATATTTTTGAAGATAGATATCAGGTCAGGATATCACCAGGTAAGGATAAAGGGTGAAGACATAAACAAGACCTCATTTAGAATAAGGTATGGTCATTACGAGTTCACAGTGGTACCATTTGGGTTGTCAAATGCACCCACAGTTTTTATGTGTCTGATGAGTGGTGTATTTAGGGGCTATTTGGACAAGTTTTCCATAGTCTTTTTGTATGAAATTCTGGTGTATTCTAAGTCGGAGGAAGAGCATGAACAACATCTGAGGATGGTGTTGCAGGTTCTAAGAGAACACCAACTATATGCCAAGTTAAGAAAGTGCTCATTTTATCAGGATCAGATCAATTACTTGGGGCATATTATTTCGAAGGATGGGATAGTTGTAGATCCTAAGAAGATTAAGGCCATTAGAGGATGGTCAGTGCCAAATAACATGACATAAGTTATATCCTTCATGGGTTTAGCTTGCTACTACAGAAGGTTTATCGTAGGGTTCTCAAGGATAGCTCACCCTATCACTTACTTGCAAAGGAAGGAGAATAAGTTTTAGTGGATAAAGGAATGTGAGAAAAGCTTTTAGCGATTGAAGCAACTGTTAACCAGTGCTCCAATCTTGAGGATTGCAGATCCAAATAAATATTTCATGGTATGCACGGATGCATGAAAGGAAGGACTGGGAAGAGTCCTCAATTAGAATGGATTCATAATTTGTTATGAATCTAGAAAGTTGAAAGAGCACGAAAGGAACTATGCAACTCATGATTTGGAGTTGGAATCCATAGAAAACGCTCTAAATAAATGGAGGCATTACCTCATGGGAAGGAGGTTTGAACTAAGAACAAACCATAACAGTTTGAAGTACTTGTTTGATCAGACAAGCTTGAACTCTAGACAAAGTAGGTGGCTGGAATTTCTCTGTGAGTACGTTTTTGATATCAATCATATCAAAGGGAAGGAAAATAAAGTGGTTGATGCACTCAGCAGGAGAGTACACGAATTACATGATGCAACCATTAGCATGTACCGAACTGATATAAAAGGCAGAATTTTAGATGTCGCATATGCAGATTTATAGTACATGGAGTGGGTAGCAAAGATACAACAAGGTGAGATGCCACAGGAAGTGGAAAATTATAAATCAGAAACTGATGCAACACTTATGTACAAGAACATAATTTATGTACCTAATGTCCAGGACTTGAAACGTATGATTTTGCATGAAATGCATAATGTGCCTTATGTAGGGCACCCTGGATATCAGAAAATTGTGCCAGTAGTCGGGAGACATTACTTTTGGCCAGGTATGAAGAAGGAGATTGATGAATACATCACCAGATGTATGGAGTGACAGAAGGTTAAAGAGGAGCACAGACACCCAACAGGGTTACTGCAAACTTTACCCATTCCTGAGTGGAAGTGGGAAGTGGTGACAATGGACTTCATCATAGGATTTCCCAAGACCAAAAAGTAGCATGATTCAACTATGGTGGTGGTGGAACAGATTACAAAAGATACCCATTTCATTCCGTTAAAGACTACTCACAAGGCAATGGATGTTGCCGACATCTTTATGAAGGAAGTGGCATGATTGCATGGGATTCCCAAGACAATTGTGTTCGACAGAGACCCGAAATTCACTTCGAATTTATGGAAAGGGTTATTCAAAGGGTTAGGAATGAATTTGAATTTCAGTACATCTTATCATCCTGAGTCTGATGGACAGACAAAGAGGGTGAACAGAGTAATAGAAGACACGCTAAGGATGTATGTGATGGACAAACAATCAAAATGGGAAGACTACCTGCACTTGGTAGAATTCACCTACAACAATGGGTATCAAACATCATTGAAGATGAGACCATTTGAAGCACTTTATGGAAGAAAGTGAATTACTACAGTAAGTTGGGATAATCCAGCTGACAGAGAAGTAGTTGGGCCAGAGTTTCTCAAGGAAATGGAAGAACAGATGCTAAAAATTAAGCATAATTTGAAATCTTCCCAGGATAGGCAGAAAAATTATGCTGATAAGAACAGAATCCATAGATAGTTTAAAGTGGGTGACCATTTTTTCCTAAAAGTGAAAGCCAATAGAAGTTCCCTAAAGCTGGGAATCTACGCCAAGTTGGAAACCATATTTTGTGGGCCATTTAAAATCCTAGAAAGGATTGGGCCAGTTGCATATATGATTGCATTACTTGCATCCATGACTGTACATAATGTGTTTCATGTTTTAGTGCTTAACAAATATATACTTGATGCTAATCATGTAATTGATTGGAATGTTATTCAGGTGGAGCAAGAAGGTGTCCTGCAAGTGCATCATGTGTGCCTATTGGACCAAAAAAGAAAATAGCTCTGGAATCGAGCCATAGGGCTTGTAAAGGTCCAGTGGACCTGGTACGTTCCTGAGGATGCGACATGGGCATATGAAGGTGCTATGCGGGCATAATATCTACATATTTTTGAATATTTTTGAAATCTTATTGAGGCTGTGTAAAATCTACATTGAGGACAGTGCAAAAATAAGGGGAGGGGATTGTGATATCCCCAAGGATGAGCCTTGTTGTAATCATGTTTATGAATTGTAACTCATGTTTTGTAGGCTAGTGGGCCGAGTATTGATAAGATAGTAGGCTTATGTGTTTATTAGGCTAGAGAGACTAAGTGTTAAGGCCAAGAGCATGTTTTTGTATATGTAATAAGAAGAACATTAATAAATAATAAACATTGTTGCGTTTAGACCAACCAAAAAGAAAGAGTGATGGGGGACTAAGCTTCCACAAGCTGGGTAAGGGAAAAGGGGCTGAAGGTTGGAAAGAGAGGCTAAGTGTTGAGCCTAGGGGATAAGCTTAGGGGCTTAAGTCCTTGGGAATAATGATTTATTATTATTTCCACAGTTATGAGAAATGTATGTTTTTATTCTAAGTTCCTAGAAGGAGAACATGTGCAAAAGGGAATGCATGCTATGGAGCACATGCAACCTCATGGACAACATGTTTCGGCCTTGGCACATGAAATTTAACACAAAGATTGAACTGTGGAGGGGGTTCGTCCTCCATTCCACCATGAGTTGTTTGAACCGAGGGGAGTTTTGTGTCTGTGTTCGCTATGCCTCACACAAATCGGGGTGGGAATCCTGTGATGTTTTTATGGAAATCCAATTCACCTCAGTCCGAATGATAGAATTTTATGTTCATCCTCTGTGTGGATTGAGCCATGTCACCCATGTGTCCTTTGAGTCAAGCCTAACTGATATTGCAGAGTAGAGTCTGTATCTGAACCACCTTTGATTTTCTTCCTTTTGTGTCTCATGAGTGGAATTGACCAGTGTTTTTGGTTGTTATTCTCGCCTTGTGGGAATTGAGTTGAAAGCTGGTTGAAGAGGTATGTTGTCAAGCCTGCGAGCAGCTCTCTTTAGGTGAGAGAGGTTGTTGGGAAGTGATTTTCTCTCAAGGAGAGTCCAACACAAGCTATGAAGCTCTGAGACTTTCTGATCCATCCTATTTCCAAGGCCTAGAGAGGGAGGTGAAGCACCGAAGGACTAAGCTTATGAAGGTGTATACTATCGGGCGAAACATGCATGTGGGGAATGAGAATCGCTGAGTATTGGGAATAAGAAGGCGCATGGGGAGAATCCTTCTGATTGCTCTGTGCAGTTTTTCTTGTAACCTCAACCTATTCTATCATTCCCTTATCTTGGGTGGAGCTTAGTCCTAGCTCGGGGTTGAATCACTATTGAGCATGATGAGAAGTGAGGTCTAAGGCTGGGAGGTTCATGGAAGGTCTACACGTGGTTGGTGGAATTACCAAAATTTCAAAGAGAAGTATCAGTTTGTGCTTAATATTATGTTTTGCATGCCTGTGATGCTTATATGTTATCATGTATTCTGTTGCGCATACGAGTTATTGTTAATGTCCTTGATGATGTATATTAGCAGTAATCGTGTGCTTACTTTGTATTGTTTAATTAAATATGTTAATTAGATTTAATATGCATGTTATATATATAAGTATGAGAATGTTCTGCGTGGTAGCATTTCCTGACAAGTGGATTGGTGGTCGGGGAAATTACAAATAACTCCCAAGGTACCCTAGTACAATCCAACGAATGTGAATAAATGAGCTGAGTTCGAAAATTCATGGAATCATCCGATCAAAGGTCAATGATGTAAACCTATTGTCATAAGCGAGGAGGCTTTCCATTGAGGCATGAAGCTCCCAAGGTACTAACTGGTTTCTAAATCTAATTCTCGGATAATGTGTTGAAGTCGATAAATAAAAGACTCATCGAAGGAGGGCCTTGATGTATCCCTCATCATCGACACGAAACTGACACGGGAAAGTGGTGAGGTATAGCAGATGAACACAGACTGTCACAAGTACATAAACTTGTAATTTTGTAGATGGTTGACTCTCGAGGCATAAACTTCCCTTGAACATTGAGGCACAACATGAGACTTGGTAGCATAAACATAGAGTGGACCAAAACATAATGCAACGAGTGTTGAGGCATTCTTTGGATGGTTCAAAGGAGTGGAAAGACTCATAGGATTGGTTCAATGTAGAGGTTGAGCAGATTATCCAAGTATTCAATGTGGAGGTGAAAACAAGCATCGTATTTGAGGGCGATTGCAAGAGCTATTTACAAAAGTTTTCAAGAAATTGGACCTACTTCCTTCAATTTTCCCCCCCATACAGATAGATGAGTACCTCTTTTTAATTTAATGAGCTCAAGGAGGATAACACATGCTCTATATACTCACCTTCATTAATTTCCTCTTCCTTTGTTTAAAAAACTGGAAGAAGTAAGGGTTCGTCCCCATATGGGCCCTTCAATGTGTAGTTTAATGAGTCCAGAGAAGGAAAAATCAATGGTTTTTCATATTTAGAGAGTCTGAAAAGAACTTAAAGGTGACTCCAGGGTTGTCCTTTTTTGTAATTTTAGTCTCCAAGGTCTGAAAAAGACATAAAATATTACTCATAATACGCCCCTTCGAACCTTTTAACGAGTGTGAAAGGAAGCAAGATCACTCAACAATATTTTCATGTTTAGAGAGTCTGAAAAAAACTTAAAGGAGACTCCAGGGGGTTCCTTTTTCATATAACCTTTACGAGTTAGAAGAAGTGATAAAAGTATACTCGATTACATTCTCATGTATTTGTGAGCATGAGAAAGAACAAATACTAATCTCATTAGTGTTACAAGCTCATCGAAAAAACTCTGCTCAAATTCCTATAAAAATAAGTTGTTCTGGGAACAAAATATTAGTAATTTCTCGAAAAAATAATAAAAAACCCAAAAATAGACTTATAATAAGGAGAAATGACCAAATTGGACATATCAAATATCAAATTAGGTCAAAAATTATTTTTTACCATTCTCCTCTAGTCTTTGTATTTTTACCTTTTTTGGAGCATTTTTTTTAGCGTTGATTGTAGGAGATGTGGGAGACCGTTTTTAGAACTGTCCAGACCAGGTTCATTGTTTCCTTCTCCTCATCATTTTTGATGCCTTTTTATTGCATTTCAACATTTACTTTAGGTGTTCTAGGCTCCTTGGGAATCCCTAGAGCACTAAATCGAATCGATGCTCCTTCGAGGCTTTGAGGGGAGCATCAATCGTGATTTCAATGCCTTGGTGTGTGCTTTGAGGGTGTGCTAGTGCTATGTTTGATTCTTTGAGGGAGAGCTAGGTGCATAACTCAATTTGTTTTTTATTTTTAGGCTAAAAAGAGGCAATTTCTTTCATTGAGGGTTTAGCTAATGATGATTAATTGATGTATTTGCAAGTTTTATCCATAGCCAACCATGATTGAGTGGAAAGAACGTGAGCAAGATTTTGATGAAATCACAACTCTTCAAGAACCTCAAGCGACATTGACCTTACACAATTGTGACTTGTTCAAGTATTTCAAACTTCATAACATGAGGAAAGAAGTGCTCTTGCTTGAATACTTGATTGGTTTATGGGACGACGGTGAGTAAGCATTCTGAATAGGGACACATATGCTTGAGATTGAGATGGAATATGTATAATTTGTTATGAGGATATCGAGGAGAGGGGTGTCCACACATTTTTTTGGAAAACGAGCTACTCCATAACCGATCGAGGCATATGTTTCTGAATACTATATACTAGGGTCACAGTTGGTGGGAGGAATGATCGTTATAAAATATGTGAGATATCTATCACTTTGATCCATCCTATTCACTATCACCAAGTTGGAGGGGAGCACTAGTGCCCATCTAGATTCTAAATACCAAATCTCTTATTCCATTCAATGTTTGGAACCAAGGCTAGTCAACTGGAGTGCAGGGTTCCTGAGGAATGTCAAAGAGAAGAAATCCAAATGCAGGACTAGAAGGAAAAAAAATCGGATATGGTTCTTTCTTGGTCTTGTCTTTCTTAGAGAGGATTCCCCATATACAACCACAGGTTGCAATGATATCACACAATGTGACTGAGCCTCACATGGAGAGGTGGAGTAGTCTCTCCCCTAGGTTGGGGAATCATCCCTCGACTTTTAGATTCACTGTTGACTTCTTCGCATGGTGGAGGAGGCAGTTGGTGGTGATTGAGGACTTCCCTTATGCTGGGGTATATTTCATAAGTAGTGTGGACTTGGTACTTCCTAAGGGCATACAGTGGGCCACATCAGGTATAAAATATCATAACCTTGTAACAATATGAACAAAAAGATGAACTAAAACAATGGCTAAAAGAATAATGAAATGTACATTGCACACATCACAAAATTTGCATTCAAGACAAGATTAAACACATAAATATTTGAGTAAGAGAACACAACTTTCATTAACATATATTCACTAGGTAGAGAAATTTACATGTATCTGAGCAAGTCCAACCCTTTTTCTTCTTATATTCTTCTCCCAAAAACTGAACCCCTAAAACATACAAAAAATGCCTATTTATCAGAGTTGCAAAAGCTCTCGTCCATCTGGGACTGAGGCTTAAGTCTACCACATTTGTCGTTAAGAAATTTGTTAACTTCACTAAACACTGGCTAGAGTCACTTAATGTATACTTTGATATTAAATTAAATAAAAATGAGTGGTTCTTATCACACAAAAAAGCCCACTAATTATGCCTTTATCTGAAAGAATCTTGCAATTAAATAACTGAAAACTACTACTAACAATCAAACTGGATTGATGCATGCATTGGAGTGAACATAGATCTGACAGAAATGACCAAGAGTGATAGAACTAAGTTATGTATCGATCATGGAACGCCCGTGCGTTGTTGGAGGCTACTAGAGACAACTGGAAGTGTGTTTGTGTCTTTCCCCACTTATCTCTTGGAGAACATAAGAAAGTTATGTTGTGTTGTTCTAGAGTTTGAACATGTAGTTTCCCCATTCCTAGTTTGGCGCCCCTTTTTAAAATTTTCAAATATGCAATAAATTTGGATGAGCCACTTTGGAATTTCGATGTTCTAAGGTTTGTGATTTGCGCTACATCTAAATCTCCCAGAGTGCTAATCTCGCAAAGTCACTAATTCGTGCTTATTTTAGGCTAATTAACCCGAGATTAATACTTTAATAATTAAAAGATTTCAGGAGTTTAGAAATTTGGGAGACCTGTAGTGCTGCATTTGAAAACCTCCCAAATATGACACGACGGTCTGATGTCAATTACTGACATGTCACAGAAAGGAGGGTGACATGTGTCACTTGAAATAATGCACATGTTGACCCCAAATGTGCCAAAATGGGTGCCACGTGTCATGATAGGAGAGTGCCACACGTCAAAAACTGATAGATTCCACGTGTCTCCACCACTTCGGAATTTCAGGGCTTCATGCTTGTCTTGAAGTAAAACCTCCTAGAGAAAGTAACTCACGAGGTGACGTGGAAATGAGGGCCCACTCCGGCACTTCGGGGCTCTGGTACTTATAAGCTTCAGAGGCTTCGACACTTCGACATCTAGACACTTTGGAAGATTTGAACCAATGCAAAGTTCAGATGCTCGAATGTCGAAGTCATGGAGTCAATCCTATTAAAACCCATGTGAGTTTGAGGCTTTGAATGCACGATAACTGTTGATTTGTATCGACTATTGGATATCCACCATTGAATATTTGACCTGTCTGTTTGGATTAAATTCTAAGCCCGAAATGGACTGCTTTGATTGGATGCCTTTTTCTGTGGAAGCTTATTGAGCTTCAAAGGAGTTGATGGACCTAGATGTCTCTTGTGCACATAAAGGACTTGGTGGACTTACTGCATGCTCAACTAGTGGAAAATATGATGACAAGTATTTGAAACTCAAACCAGAACATGAAATCACCCTTCAAGAAAGAGCAAAAAGATGGTGAAAAGTAAGTAAAGCTGAGCAGGGGCCATGAAGTTGAGTGATTAAATAATGGAGAATAAGGTAAGAAAGCCACCATAAAACTCAGAATTGATGGATGTAAAGGGTAAAGGAGGGAAAAGGGCAGGGGTGCATACCTAGGTTACAACATTGGCTCCAATCGGGGATAACATTTCCCTATGAGGTGCTAAGGACACTAGACCAAGTGCCTTACCTTTCAGAACCTCACTCCCACTGACTATAACTTACCTCTATTTCTATTTTCCAGGCATGTATCTCTGCCACTGTTTCTCAACCATGCATCTATGAAGTCCAAAACAACAACAACAACCCAGTTCCTTTGTTGGGATATGGAGTCTTTATTCACACAAAACTAAATAATCAAATGAAAAAATAAAAGGAAAGCATCTATGGTACAAGAGGGACCTTCCCTCATCCTTAAACAAAATAATGTTTCGGGAAGTGCTCATTTACTGGGTCTCGGGAGATCTTTGCATCATCTATATTGTGCAAGATAAATGTGTTATTGTCCAAAACCTCAACCACCTTAAAAGGGACAAACCAAAGGTTATCAAACTTACTGTGCTTGGATTTCTTATCCTTTCTGGCATCCCACCTCAAAACCAGGTCACCTTCTTGAAATATCTCTTTCTTGGTTTTCTTGTCAAAGGCTGATTTGATCTTTCTATGGTATGCTTCAGTCTTTTGATCCAATGCTTCTCTCTATTGTTGAACCGCTATAATATGGAAGATTCTCCTTCTGATGTCATTTGGATCCTCAATCTCTTCCTGTAACAATTTTAGGACTGGTATACCAAGCTGGGTGGGAAAGACAACGTCTACACCATAGACAAGCTGAAATGGAGAGATTCCCAAAGACTTCTTGGTGTTTATTATGTTGGCCCACAAAGAATATTTGAGTTTAGAGTCCCATGATTTCTTGTTTTCGATCAACAACTTCTTGATAATCCTGATGAGAGTTTTGTTTGATGACTCTGCCAGCCCATTCCCCCGAGAGTAATAGGGCATGGAATGTGTCAAGGAAATGTTATAAATGCCACATAAGTCAATCATGGTTTTGGAATTGAATGCTTGGGCATTGTCTGTTATAATCTTGCTGGGGCAGCCGAATCTAGAAAAAATATTGGTTTCCAGGGAATTCATGATCACCTTGTCAGTGGCATTCCTGGTGGGCACAACCTCGATCCACTTGGTGAAATAGTCAGTGGCAGTGAGAATACACTTTTTCTTCCCACTGGAGGGTGGATTTATTTCACCTATGAAATATAACCCCCATTTCTAAAATGGACCTATGGCAATGATATGTTTTAGGGGTAGTGATAGTAACTTCAATTTTCCTGCAAATTTATGACATTCACTGTAGGCCCTAACAATAGTAAATACATCAGAGAAAAGGGTGGGCTAGTAGTACCCTGCCCTTAGGATATTGAGAGATGTGGCCTTCCAATGATGATTTCCTCCACATACTCCTCTATGCATTTCTATTGTGACTTGTTTGGCTTCATTTTCATCAAGGCATTTTAACAGGATGCTCGTGGGATCTCTCCAATACAAGTTCTGGTTTGAAATGAAGAATTTGATAGCCTTCAATTTGAGAGACGTGGACTTTGTCTTCTTCACATCTGGTGGAAATTCAAGATGATGCAGAAAAAAAATGATTTTTCTATACCAAGGTGAAGAGGAGTAATTTTCAAATACTTGCATGCTATCTTGTCCAGGCTATATGATGGGTGCATCTGATTGGGTGAAGATTTGATGTAATTCTAGCACCTTACAGTTTGATTCTGATAACAACTTGGAAATTCCTTGTCCCTTGATCAACTTGGTGGGTTTTATGTGAAGGTAATACTCCAATAGTTTGACAATCCACTTCCCTCTTTTCCCTTCATTGTCTAGCTGGACCAAAATATTTTTGACATTATTGCTAGGAACAAAGGCTATTATGCTAGACTGTAACACATATACTTTGAAGGCCTTGAGTGCTTTTACCAATGCATAAACCTACTTTTCTAATATATCATACTTCATCTCAACATCTCAGAGAGATTTTCTAAAAAAATTTATGGGATGTTCATGCCCTTCTCCATTTTTCTGCAGTAAGACAACAACAATCGTCTCCTTGGAAGCGAAAGAGAAGATGAAGAAATATTTGGCATAGTCGGGGCTGGCTAATACATGGGATTAAACTAAAGCCTGCTTGATCCTTTGGAATGTTGACTTTGCCTTTAGTGACCATTTTATCACAACATATTTCTTCAACATGTTAGTGATAGGCTTCAGGATTTCGACGAAATTTGGCACAAAGTGCCTTAGGAAGTTTATATTTCCAATGAAAGACTCAATAACCTTTTTATTTCTAGGGATTTCGCTCTATTGAATGGAATAAACTTGCTTCAGATAAATTTTTATACCTCCTGTTGATATGATGTGGCCCAGGAGATTTCCTTCTGGCATGTCAAAGTGGGACTTCTTAGGATTCATAAATATTTCGTATCTCCTACATTTCTGGAAAACCTGCTCCAGATGCTGCAAATGTTCATCATTAGACTTGGAGAAAATGGTGATTTCATCCAAATACATAACCATAAATTTGTCTTTTTCGCCCATGAAAGATATGTCCATGGCTCTCTGAAATGTGGCTCCTACGTTCATCAGCACAAAAGGCATCTTGTCGTACATGAATGTTCCCTGCGGGGTGGTGAATGTTGTTTTTTATTTGTCCTCTTCACACACTGCTATCTGGTTATAACCTGAGCATCCATCTAACAAGTAAATCCTATGGGCACCTACCACCCTCTGTAAAATATGATCCATTTTGGGTAGGGGGTAATTTTCCTTTAGAGAACACTTGTTGATATTTTAGAAATCAACGCACAAGCATATCTCCCCGTTTTTCTTCCTCACAGGTACCAAGTTAGCCACCCATTTTGAGTACCTCAATGGTACAATAATTCTTTCATACAACATTCATTTCAGTTCTTTCTCAATTATGGACATCAACATGGGATTAAATTGTCGAATATTCTATCGGAATGGCTTGGAGCCATCCTTCAGAGGGATCTTGTGTTGGATGATGTCAGTGTCAAATGTATTTATATCCTCATACGACCATGCAAAAGAATCATCAAACTTTTTGATGAGACTGACATACCTGTCCCTTTGTTCTGCAGCTAATGCTTTGGACAACTTGATGATCTTTGGATTCTCAGTGGTCCCAATATTGAAATATGTTATCTCTTCTTCTTGATTCTTCATGGAAGCTTCTCT
>JASDQU010253348.1:741-15911 GCA_032191745.1 Picea mariana
GTATTGTGGGTGGATCTTTTTGTTTTCGACCTGGTTTCTTAATGCAGAGTTCTTTGATGGTTTTGGCATAGATGGGAACATCTTTGATTGCTTTTAATAATGGAATCTTAACACAGACATTTCTCAGTTCAGTCATAATGTCAAACTCAGATTGTACAATTGGTTTTTCAATGAGCAACCTCTCAGGAAAAGGAGGCGTTTTGGGAACCCGAGTTTGTGTGTTATGCTATGATTTAGATTCTTTCTATTTTGGAACGATAACATCTTTCAGGGGTGTCTCATTTGACAAATTATCGGTAGGCTCATCTTCATGTTCTTCAATAATTACCTTTGGTGCTGTTTTTGTTATGGGCTGAATTTTATTTAAATTTTTTCCAGATCTCAGCTGTACTTCTTGTATAGAAATAGGGTTTATGTTGTAAGCTGGATAATTCTGGAAATCAACATTATGGAGTGGTAGGGGTGGTCTGTGGTTAGGATTTGGAATGGGTTGAGCAGGCAAAATGGTAGGACGTGTTGGATTCTGAGGCTGCTGAGGGTTTTGTGGAATGGGTGGTAACGGAGGTGGAGTAAAACCAGGCAATAATTGTTGCATATTTGGAGGATACTATGTGTATGGATTCTGGGGAATTGGTACTGCATGCTGCTGTTGGTTATTTCCAAAGTTTGGATCTCTCCATCCCTGGTACCAAGGTTGAGCAGGGGCATTTTTTGAAGGCCAGTTTGGCCAGTTCCACGGGTGTTGTTGTTGAGAGAAAGGTGGATAATAGATGGAAGATTGTGGGGATGGTTCTTGATATGCATTTTCATTTGGATTTCTAGGTTGCCAAGGCCTCTTAGGTGTAGATGGAGTCCCTGGAGCTTCCCCTCCCTTGAATATTGCTTGCAATCCAGGTAAGGATGGGAAATCTTCTTTTTTATGATTTTCAATACATATTGCACATACAGGAACATTGTCCAAAGGACATTCCCGTAAAGGATGCATTTTTCTGCATTTTGGGAAAAATATACTTAGGATAGGGTTTTCTTCTTCCCTCTTTCTCTTAATCTTCAAAGTGTCTAATTGGGAGCCAATTGTTCCTAAAAGGTCTGTTTTAAAATTATCCAAAAGGTTTTCCAATTTGACTCTAGTAACCCCACCAGATGTGGATGTTTTAGTATTTTTGTTAACTGGTTCTCTCACACTTTTTGCAGTTTTCCCTTTACTTATTGAGTAAGTTCTACAAAGTTCACTAATTGCTTCAAAGTTTTTCTGATAAATGTCTCCTGAAGCCATTAAATTGAGAGTATCAATGTATTCCTCCAAAACTCCTTTTAAGAAAAGAGTCTTGATTGCTTCATCCTGGAGATCATTATATTTAGATTTTTGAAGGGTATAGGTAAATCTTTCTAGAAAATCCTCAAGGCTTTCTTCATCTTGTTGTTGCATTTTGAAGATGTCATTCCGAGAATCCTTGGTTCTGTAATAGTCCGGGTACTTCTTTAAAAATTTTGCCTTCATATCTTCCCAAGATCTAATGCTGTATTCTCCTAAACTCATGAACCAACGTAATGAATAATCTTTCAGGGTGGCAGGAAATAATTTCAATTTATGTGCATCCTGGAGATAGTTATAACTCCTGCACAGGATGTAGAACTCAAAAATAAAGACATCAGGGTCCTCACTATTTTTCCCATGGAAGGTTGGTAGTGCTGAAAGTGGGATATTTTTCATATTGACATTCTAGACTAAATCCAAAATAGGAAATCCAAAGGTGGTTTCTGGTGTTAACTCATTCTCTGCTTGTTCTTCACCTTCATTTTCAATATGAAGTTCCCCATGTAAGTCTCTCCCTCTTTCTCCCATGGTAAAAGGATTACCAAGAATTGTATATGCAATTCGATCTTTCTTTGGTGAGGGTGTGAAATCCCACCTTTCTGGATTCTTTTTATCAGCAGTGTTAGCTCCTATTGGTCCTTTTAAGGATCCTATGGCCTTTGATTCCACATTTGTAGTTGTTATCTGTGAAACTACAGAGTTAGGGTTCCCGAGAAGAGCTTGTATCTTCTCTGGATCAACTGTGTCATCCAGGGCTAGATCACCAGGGTTTTGAGTTTGTTGTTGTATGGTGTTTCCTGGTTCTAGGTTTTGTTCTATGGTTTCCTCAACCAGAATTTCAGTGTCAGTTTCTATTTCTTTTTGGGTGGAGGTTTCTTCTTTTTGGGGTTTTATATTTTTCCTAAATCTACCTCTAGGATCTCTATTTCTCATGAAGTCATACTAAATGAAAGAAAAGAAACTAAGATTGAGTTTCAGAGTACCTGTGATAACTGATATGTCGGTTTTCACCCCTTTGTTTCCACAGCTCCTCTTACTATCAACCTAATAACATACCACACCAAACTAAGTGCATTCTAAAACTAATCAAGACAACTATCTAACTTACCTTTTAAACAGCTCCCCGGCAACGACGCCAAAAATGTCAGGCTGCAATATTAAAGATTTTAATGACCTGAAACACTGAATTTTCAAACCAGGGTAAGTAAACTTCGAGTTGCTACACTGTATGTGCGGGTAAGATTCTAATCCCTATCTAAAAACTATCTTTAGAAGAAAACACAAACTCACTCTGAGAAACTGAATCCTAATGACTATCCTGAAACTTATCATCTCCGATTTCATTCATCAACAGAAAACAATCCTATGCTTAAATGATGGTGCTTCTATTTCTACTCAAAATGTGATTTCTCACGACTATCTACCTCTATCTTTAATCATATAATCATCACTGTCTCTATCTAAACCATAACAGAAAGAATATTTCCTAAAATTCTTTTAGTCTAAGCATCGGAAATAAATCTAAATTTATCCACACAGGAAAACAAAGAAATATTCTACTTACCCTACTGGTACCGGAAGCTTCCTCTAATTTAATTGCAACCTAACTATCTTAACTAAGCAGAGTAGCCTAACTATCTAACAAAGCAGAGTAACTAACTATCCTAACCAGAACAAAGTACATTCAAACTCTAAGTTATGTGCAGATTGAAAACTGGAAACGAAGCAAACCTAGTTCAAGCTCTAAACTCTACAGGAGTCAACCATGCTTCAATACTCATCAACGTAGAAGATATCAATATGCTGGAAACGACACAGTTGAAGAATAATTAAACACGATTCTGAACAAGTTAATCCCTAAACTCTAAGCTAACATGCATGCAAATACTAAAGTACTGGAATAAACTAAATCTAAGACAGATTAAAGCAGCGACTTGAACCTGTTTGGCGGGCCCAACCAAAAGGTACAAACACCGAAAGGAAGAACCAGAACTACTTATATCATTCTACGCAAACACTATGTATACTTCACGCTCCATTTACTCAGAAAACTAACTCAAATCAGATGACAGTAAAGTAACATAACACGACAGCAAATTGTATTCAGAAATGTGTATCATAACATAATATAATCTAACGGTTCTTAGGAGTGATCTTCTGTTTATATAGATCATCCCTCCATAACAGTTTAGAGCAAAAATACATTAATTCAAATGGATCCCAGATTCGAAATTAACTCGTAATCAGTTAAAAAACGGTCTTCACATCTTCGTGACATGTAGTGTCACGAAGTGTGAATCATGAAGTATTAACAACTCAGGTCTATAATTGTGCCTTCAATCATCATATGAGTGATGACTCCATCTGTCATGTATTTCGCACTGTCTCCCACTCTGGACATAACGTGCGAATATTTAGCAGCTTCGTTGGTATCTCCATAGGGTACGAGCTGGTACCTGGTACTGGCAAATCCTGTTTCAAATAGAAATAGTACCTAAATCAAGCCACATTAGTTTTAATATTAATTTAAAGTACCAAAATGCATAAAAATAACTTGAAACGTAAAAATACCTTGAGTAACCCCATTGAGTGGTAAAGAGATATCAAGTGTGTCATAACAAGGCCAAAAGGGGTGGTACTGGGTATGAAAATGGAAGTTTTTGTGATATAATATAGGCAAAAACATGATCAAAACTGGAGACCAACAAAGTGCACGTCCATGGGCAGGAAAATCAATGCACTTCCTGTCACGCGTTAGGGGATAAATTTCCAAGTGAAATACTCCTTCTTTAGCTCAGAATTTGACTTTAGCAAGCTGGGCTAGGCTGGTTTTGGTACCTGCAAGACAAAACCGTCAAAATGAAGTGCTCTCACAACTCAAATAGGGAGGAATTTGATACCAATACCCAGTATGTTCTCCAATCTGTGGTGTTGGTTTTGTCACTTGGGTGAGCAAAACAACAACACTTGCATGTTTAAATGAGCCTACTAAACAAGATAGAAGTTTGTGAGTGGGTTAGATAAGACAAACACATGTAAAAACAAAGAAATACAACTAAAACAACTAAGAGGTAAATGATATAAATATTAAGAAACTTAGAACCATGAAAATCAGACAAATGACCAACATAATGATACCAATGGATCAATAGATTAGTAAGAAAAACACCGTAGAGAAAGGCAGGGACTTATGAGTCCCCTCTTCCTCCTTGAGAGGGCTCTTGAGTTCCCTAATTGAAAGCTCTTCACTCTTTACAATGGAAGAAATGGAAAATGGCGAAGAAAAACAATGCCTATTCCCTCAAGAGGTGAGTGGAATGGCCTATTGCAATGGTGTTTGAAGGCTTCAAAGAGAAAAGAGGATTCTCAAAGAAGAAATATTGCAACATAACAATACCTTGAAGATGTTGGTTTCTTAGCACACCCATGGCTCTTATTTATATCATTCATACATGGAAAAATGTAATTGGTTCATAGTGTGAACAAGGGGCCTTTTAGGGCACCCTCTAGTCCTTGACCAGCTTCCCATCTAGATTTCGCTCAGATATGAGTGTCAAATCACATTGGGGGTTGGACTAGAAGTGGTTGATGGGTAGACAAGATCCATAAATGCATCGTTCAAAGAAGTGAGCAACTTTTCTCATAGACAGTCTCACATTTTGCGCACTATGCACACTGAGGTCTTTGTTGGCCAGCGCATGCTGCACATTGTGGTGTGCGTACCTCCTTTGGTGAATCTGTGCACTTCAATTTTTGACCCAATTGCATAGTTTTTTTCCCTTTTTGATGAAATTTAGAGTTGTAGGTGGACTAATTGTTGTTGGCATTGATGTGTTTCTTGAATCATTTGTGTGAAATGTTGCCGATGATTTTTCCGTGATAACACTAGGGTTTTGCTTATTAAGAAGCAATGCAACAATTGGATTAAGGGGTCTAATTTATGAAACTGTGACTCAAGAGTGGATGGAAAATGTGGTCACCTATTCCATGCCTAAACAAGCTTGCAACATCTCACATAACTAAAAAATGTTGCTCCATTAGGTTTTTATGCCCCGAGGAGGAATTGGCTAAGAGTCCTTGAAATGGTTTGAGATGTGACTTGCAACTGGGAATACAATGAAAAATAAGACTCATATTGAGGAACCGTTGACTTCGTTGGATTCCTAGCATACGATTTCAGCTAGAGCACTCCTCACTCCCAGATCCCATGCCTCGAAGGTTGCTTTATTCATCGATTTTGAGAACTAGGGTTTTTCTTAGTAAGAAACAATGCAACATTGGGGTCCAATTTATGAAACCATGATTCAAGAGTGGATGGACAAAGTGGTCACCTAGTCCATGCATAAACAATCTTGCAACATCTCATGGAACTCAAAAATGTTGCTTCGTTAGGTTTTTATGCCCGAGGATGAATTGGCCAAGAGTCCCCAAAATGGTTTGGGATGCGTCTTTCAATTAGGAATAAAATGAAAACCGAGACTTGTATTGCAGAGCTGTCAACTCCATTAGATTATTGGCATATGATTTCATCTAGAGCACCCCTCAGTCCCGGGTCCCATTCCTTAGAGGTTGCTTTATTCATCGATTTCGAAAACTAGGGTTTCACCTAGTAAGAAACAATGCAACATTTGGATTAAGGGGTCCAATTTATGAAACCGTGCGTCAGGAGCAGATAGAAAAATTGGTCACCTAGTCCATGCCTAAACAATCTTGGAGCATCTCACAGAACTAAAAAATTATACTCCATCAGGTTTTTATGCCCCAAGGAGGTATTAGCCCTAGAATTTCCAAGACATCATTTCCATGGCACATAACAACCCTAGAATATTGAAGACATCAAGCCCTAAAGGGATAAAAATTATGACAGAAATATAATAAAAGGTGTCAAGGTGTATTCCAATGGAGAAATATGACAATCAAACCATATAATTCAAGATAACAAGGTTGTAAATTGAGGGTAAGTCTTGTGTTTCCATGCCTTGCCTTTCCATGCCTTGCCTTGCCTTTCCATGCCTTGCCTTTCCTTACCATGCCTTGCCATGCTATTCCATGTCATTCCTTTCCATCTCACGCCTTTCCTTGCCTTGCCATGCCATGCCATGCCATTCCTTGCCTTTTCATGCCTTGCCTTGCCATGCCATGCCATGCCATTCCTTGCCTTTTCATGCCTTGCCATACCATGCCTTGCATTTCCTTTCCTTGCCATGCCATGCCATGCCATGTCTTTCCCTTCCATGCCTTTCCATGCCATACTATGCCATGCCATGCCTTTCCATGCCTTACCTCACCATGCCTTGCCTTCCAATACCATGCCATGTCATGCCTTGCCATGACTCGCCTTTGCATGCCTTGCATTTTCTTTCCTTTCTATGTCATGCATTTCCTTGCCTTTCCATGCATTTATGTGCCTTTCCATACCTTGCCTTTGCATGCCTTGCCTTTCCATGCCATGCCTTGATATGGTATGGTATGGTATGGTATACCTTTCCATTCCATGCCTTTCCATACCATGCCTTACATTATCTTTCCATGCCTTGTCTTTCCATACCACGCCTTTACATACCATGCCTTGCCATGTCATGCCTTGCCTTGCCATGCCATACCATGCCTTTCCATACCATGATTTTCCATTCCATACCTTTCAATACCATGCATTTCCTTTCCATGCCATGCCTTTCCCTACCCTTCCCTTCCATGCCTTGTCTTGCGTTGCCATGCCATGCCATGCCATGCCTTGACTTTGCATGTCTTGCCTTTCCATGCCATGGTATGGTATGCCTTGCCTTGCCTTGGTATGGTATGGTATGGTATGCCTTTCCTTGGTATGGTATGGTATGCTATGGTATCCTTGGCATGGTATGGTGTGGTATGGTATGCCTTGCCTTTCCATGCTATGGTATGGTATGATATGGTATGCCTTTCCATGCCATGCCTTTCCATACCATGCCTTTCAATGCCATGCCTTGCATTCACTTTCCATGCCTTGTATTTCCATACCATGCCTTTCCATACCATTCATTTCCATGCATTTCCCTACCATGCCATACCATGCCTTGCCATACCATGCATTTCCTTTCCATCCCATGCCTTTTCATACCATGCCTTGCCATGCCATTCCTTTCCTTGACTTGCCATGCCATACCATGCCTTTCCATGCCATGTCTTGCATTTCCTTTCCTTTCCATATCATGCATTGCCTTTCCTTGCCATGCCATGACTTGCCTTTTCATACCTCAGGAAACGTAACATGTATTTAGGTGGTTTTTCGGCACATGGTTTTTGCCGATGGTTTTCTATTTCCGGTTAAAGAATTAGGGTTTTGGAATAATCCAGGTCATTGGGTTAGGGTTTGGATGCCACTGGCTCCTATATGTATATTGTATTGTAAACAATGTATCACAATGAATAATAAAGAATATGCTGGTTTTCCCAATTTGGGTTTCCAGGGGAAAAATCTCTGTGTAATGTTTGTATTTTCCATTGTATCTTTCTGTTCTTTTTCTGAATATCTGTTTGTAGTAGATTTTGTACAATTTTATAATTTACACTAAGGTATCTTCATAGTTTTCAAACATGGATTATCATAATTAATAGGATTTACCTATAGCTATACCTTCCCCTATACCTAGAACTAGAACTAGAGCTAGACCTTGCCTTGCCTTGCAATGTCATGACATGCTTATCCTTTTCATGTCTTTCCTTTGATTGTGTTGCCTTACTTTGCATTTCCTCGCCTTTCCTTGCATTTACATACCGACATGTTCTTGACTGGCTTGATTAGGCAAGTTGCAACTCATGATAAAAATCAAACTAGGACTTGTATGGGCGAACCGTAGGTTGAATTGGATCCGAAGCACTAAGTTTCATCTAGTGGGGCCCCTATGCTATCATTCCATTGACTGGAAAACCGTTTGCTGGAGTATCTTCGACACTTGTGTTTTTCTCAATGAGGCATAGTGCAAGTTTTGAAGAGGAGGTCGATTTTCAAGAACACTATGTCGGGAATTTGTGGGTAGTGTAGTCGCATGGGCCTTGACCAAATAGACTTGCGGGAGATTATGAAACTCTGTTATGCTGCTTGGTTTAGATTTTATGCCCCTAGATCGAATTGGCCACATGTCCCTGAATGGCTTGAGGAGGTGATTTGAAACTCACAATAAAACTCAAATCGAGACTTGGATGGATGAATTTTCAGCTGCATTGGATCTAGAGCACTGATTTTTAGCTAGTGGGGCCCCTCCGTTATCATTTCGTCAACTGAAAAACCGTTTGTTGGAGTATGTCCGACACTAGGGTTTTTCTCAATGAGGCACAGTGAAATTTATGAAGAAGAGGTCAATTTTCAATAAAAAATTGTTGGGAATTTTTGGGTAGTGTAATCATGTGGGCCTTGGCCAAACAAACATGCAGGATATTACGAAACTCCATTATGTTGCTCGATTTGGATTTTATGGACCCGAACCAAATTTGCCACATGTCCATGAATGGCTTGAGGAGACAAGTTGCAACTCGTGATAAAAATAAAAACAGGACTCAGATTGATGAGTCGTCAGTTTCATTGGATCTGGAGCACTGGGTTTCAACTAATGGGGCCCCTCCGCTATCATTCTATCGACTAACAAACTGTTTTTTGGAGTATCTCCGACATTAGGGTTTTGGTCAATGAGGCATAATGCCATTTCTAAAGAGGAGGTCAATTTTCAAGAACACTGTGTTGGGTGTTTGTGGGTAGTGTTGTCACGTGGGACTTGGCCAAATAGACTTGCGAGAGCTTACGAAACTCTGTTATGCTGCTCGATTTGGATTTTATGCCCCTAGACCAAATTGTCCACATTTCCCTAAATGGCTTAAGGAGGTGAGTTGCAACTTATGATAAAACTCAAACCGAGATTCAGATGGAAGAACCATCAGTTGCATTGGATCTATTTCAGGTAGTGGAGACCCTCCTCTATAATTCCATCCACAAAAAAACTGTTTGTTGGAGTATCTTTGGCATTAGGGTTTTTCTCAATGAGGCATAATGCAATTTCTGAAGAGGAGGTTGATTTTCAAGAACACTGTGTTGGGTTTTTGTGGGTAGTGTAGTCATGTGGGCCTTGGCCAAATAGACTTGCAGGATCTTACAAAACTTCGTTATGCTACTCGGTTTGGATTTTATGCCCCTGGACAAAATTGGCCACATGTCCTTAAATGGATTGAGGAGGTGAGTTGCAACTCGCAATAAAAATCAAACCGTGACTTGGATGGATGAACCATCAGTTTCATTGGATATGGAGCATCGGGTTTCAACTAGTGGGGCCCCTCCACTATCATTCCATCTACTACAAAACCATTTGTTGGAGTATCTCCGACACTAGGGTTTTCTCAGTGAGGTATAATGCAATTTCTAAAGAGGAGGGTGATTTTCAAGAACATTGTGTCAGGAATTTGTGGGTAGTATATTCGTGTGGGCCTTGGCCAAACAGAATTGTGGGAGATTATAGATCTCTATTATGATGCTCAGTTTAGATTTTATGGCCCTAGACCAAATTAACCACATGTCCCTAAATGGCTTGAGTAGGCGAGTTGCAACTCATGATAAAACTCAAACTAGGACTCAGATGGACGAACCATAAACTGCATTGAATCGAGAGCACTTGGTGTTGGGTCTCCTTTTTGATACCTCCAATTGACTTATCTTGTCCTATATCTTGACTAACTTTGCCTCAAACATATGCACTATTTTCCTATTTTATTTGAAGACATGTCTTTTATCCAGTCTTATGTATATATGAGGTAACTTATGTTTAAATAATGATTTATGATATTTCTTAATGATTGGAATTGAATAATTGATCTTAAATGCTCTATAATTAATTTGAATGATCCAAGCATACCTTATGACATAGTTCCTATTCATCGAGTACCCATTTCAACGTTCATTCGATATTCAATTCGTCTGGTACCCATTTCTACGCTCGTCTGGTATCTATTTCCATGCTCATCCATTACCAATGATATGTTCATCCGATACCTATTTTTATGCTCATTTGATACCTATTCTTGTGCTAGTCTGGTACCAATATATTTGACTGTGTGCGTTCAATACTAGTCTTCTTGTTCCAACTGTGTGTGTCTCATACCAGTTTTTCATTTGCAGGATTAGGTGTTTGAACGAGTTTTCTCTCAATGGGTCAAAGGAGTTTATTGGCTCGAACATCCTTTTTTCATTGAAGACCACGATACACTTCATCCTCATGCACTTCATGTCATGAGGATGAAATTGTTTCCTTGAAAAACGATACATCAAACAATTGTAATATTTGTGCAGTCATTTGATGATTATCTCTAGACTTTGATTGTAACGGTTGTTTCTCTTTAAAAGAGAGATCCTTGTATATGATAGATATACAAGAACATAGTTAAGCATTGTTTTGATGTATAATTGATTCTTGAAGAGTGTTGATTGTATCCATGTTTCTAAAGTAATGATATAAATTGCAATTCATGGAATCTATGTGTGTGATCAAATAATTCCTTCTGTAACTTTATTTTAAAGCTACCTTGTTGGTACGGAAAGGTCCCACTGACCCAACCAAGGTAATATTCCTTGTATTTATTTGTGAATATAATTCTGGTGTTTGTGTATGGATAGAATAATTTTGTGTTTCGATCATAACATCTAACTTTATTTCTGTTATGTTTCAGTAATACACTTGATAGCATGCAATATAAATGTGTGGTAATTCTGAGTGAGTGAGAGTTCAGATTACAATATAAGATTTCTGAGTGTAACGTAGATTTTTGAGTAAATACTTGTTATCATTATGTTCATGTATGTAGACAATCATTTGTTAGATTGAATACTTTAGTGTTTGTTTCTATTTTGCAAATCTAGGGACAATTAAGATCTCCATCTCTCACCCTACATGAGCTTATAATGAAGTATCTCACCATACCTAGAGTGTATTCCAGAATTTATTAGGCTACATCTTTCAAATAAAGGCATATTCAAGACCCCCATCTCTCACCCTACATGCACCTATAATGGACTGTCTTACTACACCTAGTATTTCTTCTAGGATTGATTGAGTTTTCTTTTAAGAATGTGAAGATTGTTAATTAATGCTAGATTAGTTTATATAGGAAAAATAGTCAAAGTTCATCTTTCCTTTTCATGAGCCTATAAATGAATAGATTCATCACTTGAGCAAGAGATTTAGATCACATGCTTTCTTATGAGTTTTTCTTTCTGAATTTTGAATTGTGTGAAGATTGTTACTTGAAGAGTGTGAAAGTAGAGTATTGGTTTTAGAGTGTTTTCTTATGTATGCTATAATCATCAGACATATGCAATTATCTATTATCGGCCCATATAGTGCATCGACTCTATTGATTACGAAACCAGATTGACATATTACACTAGCATAGTTGGGTCATTTTGCGATGGCTATTTAGACACTCTTGTGACGTTATATCATTGACATTGTGACAAATATGGAGTCTTTGAAATGTCATTTTATGTCACATGGCAATTGTGACAAACTTGAACAAATGTCGCAAGAGAGACAACATAGGTAATTGCGAAAAAAAAAGAAATATCGTCACCAATACGAAAATATAGGAAAACTATGTGAAACCAACATTTCGTCTCAATTGTGACACCCATTACGACAACAACTTTCATGGTTTATATAGCAAAAATGTCGCAATAATTTAATCGGTCATCACACTGGCGATGACAACTTTTTGTTGTTTACATAGCAAAACCGTCGCATCAATTGACGTTTTCGTCACATGTGGGACGACAACTTTTCATTGTTTATATAAAAAAACCATTGCATCAATTGAAGTTGTCGTCGCACGTGCGATGACAACTTTTTTTTATATAGAAAAATTGTCGCAACAATTGAAGTTGTCGTTGCACGTGTGACAAGAACTTTTCATTTTTATACAGCAAAACTGTCACAACAATTGAAGTTGTCATCACACATGCGATGACAACTTTTCATTTTTATATAGCACAACTTTCGCAACAATTGAAGTTGTCGTCTCACAGGCGACGACAACTTTTCATTTTTATATAGCACAACTTTCGCAACAATTGAAGTTGTCGTCGCACAGGCGACGACATATTTTCGTTGTTTATATAGAAAAACTGTCGCAACAATTAAGGTTTGCGTCATAATTGCGATTAATATTTATTTAAAAAAAATTAAAAAATTATTTTAGGTTGCAATTTTGATATTAATATTAATATTATCATAATAATTTTTTAATTGATATGTGCTCCATTACTAATAATTTAACAGACAATTAATGAAGTCGAAGTGCTAGGACTACTCTGAGCCGCTAAAGCTGAATCTGATGCCCTCTCTGTCAAATCCATGAAGAATCTACTGACCATCTGCTCCTCAATTGCCCCTTTGCAAAAGAAGTCTAGCGGCATGCCCTGCCAGGAGGGATCCCTTCTGACCAACTCCCTCCTGACATACCCACTCTGCTAAAAACTTGGGCCATCCTATATCATTTCCCTCTCAAGGCCAACCCTCAAATCAAGTGTTTTTGGATGTCCCTCCCTAAATTCATCCTTTGGAAAATTTGGCTCGAAAGAAACTCCAGAATCTTCATAAATCTGACCGCTTTGATCAACATTGTTTCTGCCAAAGACAAAGCCCTACTGGGAGACTACCTCTCCTACCTTTGGCCTTGCACCAACTCCCTTTCTCTCAGCTCCCATGATAAAGATTGGATCCATAGCCTCACTCCAGACCTCAAAGCTCCCCCTCCTCTCACTAAGGATCATGAAATATGGTGAACTATGGGAATTAGACTACTCTTGGGGGCTTGGAGTCAAATACAATAATATAGTAGAAGCTCTAAGCCTCTGGCAAGGACTTATCCAAGCCCAGAAGCTAGAAATCAAAGCAATAATGGTGATAGATGACTACCAGATTTTAATCCAAGCTATGGTCACGAACACCTTGCCTACTCAAATGAATCTGTGCCACATTCTCAAGAAAATCATGCGGCTCTCCCTCTCCTTCCAAAAAAATGACTTCTTTCATGTGGTCTATCATCGCAACGCCGAAGCCGACCAAATTGCCAAAGCTACCACCCACTTGAACAGGGGTCAACTCTCCCTAAATGGAACTTTGGTTTTCGTCCCTCTCCCTTAGCGACACCCAAAGAGGGCTCAACTGGGCCTCTTGATGCAAGTGGCCTTCGTTCCCTCCCAACGTCATACTCGTGGAAGCCCTCCTCCACCTCCCTTGTCTATCCCTTCTCCCATGCGATGGTACTTATCTGCACTGTTCGCATCCCCTCCCTATCCTTCACCTCATGTCCCTCCTGCACCTCCACACAGATCTCTTATCCCTCCTGCATGACACTCACACGAGCCTCTTCTCCTCCCATGGCGGTGCATGAATGAGATACCATTAAATTCAGGAAGGTGGAGAACTTCTCCTGCTCATCTTGCCTTCCCAATTTTGTTTGGTTTCTCACCTGGCTTGAGATCCCAGTCTTACCCCCAGTTAGTCTCTACCCGTTTGCCTCGGCTAGGCCTCCCTCTTGGTCTTTGTCCACCGCTCTCACAATGGAGTCCAGTTCCAACTCAGCCACCCCCCCCTAATCCATCGCCCTCCTTGGAACTTGAAATTCATAGGCTGAAATGCATGCTTAGCACACATAGAGGATTCCTACTCTATCTTGACAGGGAAGGAGTTCATAGGTTCGAAGTGATGGAGGAAGATCTAATCCAGCTAAGGGAGGAAGTAGTAGAATCTCTCAGCTACACAACTCAACAAGATAACAACAAAATTGCTGATCTAGAACCAAGAATTGAAAAGCTAGAAATTCAAGCTACAGGATAGAGTCGCTAGACAGATGCAGGGGGGAAGGCGACCACGAGCACAAGCTCCTCCATCCTGGGTCTGAAGGTTTAATCCTAAATTCCTCTTTCCTGAAATTAGTTCTTTTTGGATCTCTGGTTCTCTTCTTTGTAAGTTGGAGTATAGGCCCTTATGCAACTCAGACAATCGCGCTGTAAGCCGGTTCTTATTCTAAGTTTGGTTATATTTTGGACTCTTGGTTTTTATGGGAATTCTAGGACTTTATATCATGGCAACCCCTTTTGTAATATCGAAGCTTCTGCACTGATCGCAGGGAAGAATTATGTAAGTTTTCTCTACAGTGGTTATACCATTGGTTTTAATATATAAACCCCTTTCTTGTGTAAAAAAAAAAATATTACCATAATAGACTTAAAACTAGTCTATTATATGAAAGTTCACAATCATTCACATGATAAGTTTCAAAGGCATAATTAAAATATGTTTCTCTCTTTCATATGGTAGCTAACAACAAGAGAAAACATGTATTATACCATGTCATACATAACACTATTGCACACTTGCTATATGATCATTTCATACCTGCGCATTATGAAGAGTTGCATACAACCCACTCAAAACAATCATTCAAAGTAAACAACATAGCATAACCTTCAAGATGAATACAACTAGTTAAAAATGGTATTATCCAAAGAATAACAAGTACAATTTCATGTTCAACAATTAAACACATCCATGCATTCACATCAATAGACATGCATTCAAATTAATGGACATATACAATCCTATTCATGAATAATAACTTCACTCTACATAAATAATAGTTCTACTCATTCAATGCATACATGCCACTCAAGGGTGGTTACAACTAAGTCTTGTTAACAATACAAATATACCACCAAAGATTATTGGTTTAAAATCAATCAAACTCATTCATAGTATCCCTAAGACAAATTCCTCTTACCAAACATCTACAACACCGTGGATGGAAGGTATCTTCACTTTTAAACATGAAAATC
>JASDQU010253349.1:4795-16157 GCA_032191745.1 Picea mariana
GCCTGAAGAATCGCCTATCTGGGGAGATATGTTTTTGATCACATCTTTAGATCCCTAGTATGGAGATATACTTATCTATCTCTAGACTTTGAAGTGTCCCACTTCTTCTTCTCGTGATGGGCGTTGGCGTATACGCCATCAGGCTAAGAATTATCTCATACTCGATGATACGTTGTATCGGAGAGGTGTAGACTGCATATCACGTTGATGTCTCACACATGAGGAGGTAGTTATCGTGCTCAACGATTGCCATACCGGAGCTTGTGGCGGTCATTTGTCTGGGTTGGCAACAACCCAAAAGATTCTACGAGCAGGTTACTTCTGGCTGACACTTATCAAAGTTTGTATGGAATCGGTCAAGAAGTGCCATCCATGCCAAATCTTCACTCGGAAGATGAGGGCACATCCCGCTCCCATGTTTCCTGTCATCATAGTTGGTCCCTTCACCAAATGGGGGATTGATTACACTACTTGCAACCCCCCTTCAGCAAGGGGGCATTGCTATATCATCATAGCTGTCGACTACTTCACTAAGTGGGTCGAAGCTATGCCAACGTTTAAAGATGATGGAGAGACTACAACTCTCTTTTTATTCAACCAGATCATAGCAAGGTTTGGCGTCCCGAGAGAGATTGTTGCTGACCATGGCAGTCACTTTCAGAACCAAATGATGATCGAATTAACATCAAAGCTTGGGTTACGAAAAGGGCATTCATCACCCTATTACCCCCAAGCCAATGGGCAGGTAGAAGCTGTAAACAAGACTCTTAAGAATATTCTACAACGAACTATCAACTCAACAAAGTCAAATTGGCATTTGATGTTATACTCGACATTATGAACTTACCGAACATCTGTTAAGATCGCAACCGATTTCTCACCTTTTCAACTTGTTTACAGGCTGGAGGCAGTCTTGCCCATCGAATGTCAGATCCCATTTCTAAAATTGGTAGTACAATTGTTGCCAGACACTTCTCCACTTGAAGAACGGTTAGTACACCTTGAGCAGCTCAATGAGCAGCGTCGTGATGTGGCCCTAGCCAACGAGGCTCACAAACATAAGGTCAAGTGTCAGTATGATAGGTCCATTCGTCCTCGGATTTTCTTTGAAGGCGATCTTGTCCTGGTCTATGACCAAGATAAGGACCCCCTGGGGGCAGGAAAATTCAAACCCATGTGGTTTGGACCCTTCATCATAAAAGAGGTATTAAAAAAGGGCACTTATTATCTGGTTGATTTTGAAGGGAATGCTTTGGCGGAGCCTAGAAATGGGCTCTACCTCAAGAAGTATTACTCATAGGTAAGTCACTGTGGGTAACTTTTTGTAACATATGTATAGTCTTTGTACTATTACTTTTTAGTTTCTTTTAAGTGTTATGGACGTGTCATTAATGTTATCTTTCGTCAATATGGCAGATGTCAAGTGATTTCGAGGTGTTCGTTGGGTATGCAGACGGTGCTAGTCGACACACTCGGAGGCTTGCATCCGCAGCTTGGGTAATCTTTACACCTTAGGGTCAGTTGTTATCTTCCGGAGGTATATGCTTAGGTGACACCACAAATAATGTCGCCAAGTATAGTGCAGTTATTGAGTTGCTTTGTGACGCCTTGTCATTGGGTATCTCTCATCTCCGGGTCTATCTCGACGCTCAACTAGTTGTGTCTCAGCTAAACAGAGTATACTGGGTTCATGATCCAACCTTACACCGACGATTCCTTAGGGTACGTCTCTTAGAACGAAACTTTGATTATATTACATATTTTTATGTTCCTAGGAGATTAAACCAAATTACAGATACTCTAGCTAATCAAATTTTAGATTGACATCTTGCACACATATGAAAGAACATTGACATAAGCATGTAAATACATTTTTGCACACGTGATCCATAAGACACAAAAGATCAAAAAACCATATATAACATCATAAATTAACCAGAGTACATAGATGAATGCAAGTGCCTCAAAAATAGGACCAGTAACGAGTCACAGGGCTTATGCCCTCAAAAAATATATACAAGTAGTGGTCGTGGCACGTAAAAAGTCTAAATAGGTTCAGGGCCTATGGGCCCTATTATAATAGTCCACAGCATGGGCTAAAAGCCTAAACAATTGGACCCACGTCCGAGGTGCCCCCACTACATGAGGCTACATGGATGGCGACAGATCCTCTATCTCTGCCATCGGGACTGTGCGAGTGAGTGCAGTAAAGTTCCATTCAACTCGTCTAAGTACCCTCTCAGCCTCCTCGGCTAGGAGGTTCCCTGCTACTGCTGGTCCCTCGACAGCGGCAACTGCGGTTTCTGGCCAAGGACGACGCCTGTTCCGTGCATAATCGACAGGTCGCACGGGTCCCACATCTGCATGCAACAAACGGATATCCGTCAAATACTCTGGCATATAAAAAAATGATATATATAACAAAAACGACATAAAAATTACATATACAACAAAAAAAACTACAAAGGTGGAGACTTACCCATCTCCCCTCACTCCTCACCAGGAGGCACGGGTATCTCAGGATCTCCAAAAAAGTCTATCCCTACATATGGGTAATCCTCGATCACAGGGATCTGCCGTGACAACCATGCAAAAAAGTCATCATCGAAGGACTCATTGGTCCTTCAACCACCCTGTCGTGGCAGTAATATTGCACATCTACATATAGCAGGAAAAGAGGCCTAATGTCCTCGTACCAATTCCCGAGGACTAAAGCTCAGAACTCTCTCAAAGAAGAATGAACACAAAATCGTCTCGAACCTGAAGTTCCTCTGTGTCCGCTGCCGGCAATCTGTCAATTGCCTCTTCATACACTCCAGTAGTGTGGTACTCCAGTCAAAAATCTGTGCATTCAAGCACTGGATAACACAGTTCATCTGTGCGCGGGATGCCTGATGGAAGGCTGCTGAACCAGTAATCCACCCAATAAGCAATAATATCGCTTGCAACGATAGGTTAGTAATCTTACTTATGGGCACCTGGGAGCTCAAACGGTTTTTCCCAACCTCACAGTGCAGGGCTATCAGTTCCTCTATGTTATGCGACCCCACTGGAAATGTCCTGAAATTGACTGGTTCCCCTCTCTGTGAGAGGCCAGTAAAAAAATAGATATCCTCGGTGGTGGGCATCGGTGATTGCCCCTCTAGCATGAAGGCCTCTGCATCAGGGTGCCAATAAGGCATTCAGTAGCCTCGGTTGCGCCCGCATATACGGACACAGGAAGAACTTTAGTAAACCACATTGCATCAACACGACCACGACATTCGGATCTCCTGTGACCAACTCACTAACTTCTTCATGCTCCCTTTCCCTCCAATGGACATACATCTTGCCAACACAACAAAATTCAGGGGGGTGAGTGAGTGCTCTTTTATTTTTTTCTATAAAAGGATGGTCCATGTGTGCTGTCTAAGTGATAGTCGCATGTACACGTGGGCATGCTTTACTCTGCTCGAGTGTACACGTGGCCTGTCCAGAGATAGCTCGAGTGGACCTAGGGCTGACCTTTTAAAGGTCGACGCCCACCCAAAAAACAAACTCAAAAGAAAAATTGAAGGATTGAATAGCTAGATAGGGGAGTTTGTACTTACTTGGTCCAAGCGGAAGTTCGTTTCGTCCACTGTAGTTCCCGGAATCACCGTTTTTATCAAAGGGGGTCTTTTGGCTCCGGAGTCAATTTCCAAATCAGCAATGGTGATAATGAGCTGCCAGCTTCTATTTATAGACTTTTTGGCCTTTTTTTGTCACTTTTTTGGCCTCCCTTATCATTTTATTTATACCAAAAACCATTTAGAGTGATTCAGGGGTTATATGGGAGGGATTTGATCGGGTATTGGGACACTTTTTTTGAGTTTTGAGGAAATTTTGATGGTCCATGAAATTTTTTCCAAGAATCAACTTGAGCATATAGGTTAGGTTACTACCCCAACTTTTGTGTCTAGTTGTCTTTTTCCTTTGCCATAGGATCGATCCCATCAGGTTGTGACATGGAACCATCATATCTGCTTTAGAAGTGTCGCAACTTGGCGGTAGAGCTTACCGAAACATGGATGCCCTAGGTAGGTCTTGGTTGCATTATGGTGTCCATGCCTTCTCTAACACACTGTAGGTTCGAGAGTCCTTATAGTATTTCTTGAATATGAGTTTGAGCCTCATTTGCATGATTCTTCTTCTCTCTTGATCTCACCCTCAGGACTCCCCGAAAAATAAAATAAAAATATCGAGTCTCCTTTTAAGCCCTTTTCTGACCCTCTAAACATGAAAAGATTGTTGAGCGATCTTGTGGCCTTTTCACACTCGTTAAACTGAAATTTGAAGTCACGTCTATCCGACGGTAGTTTACTCCTTTTTCGGTCCGGACGGTCAACTGTACAAACAAAGGTATACTCTATGGAACTTCCATTCTTTAGAAGAGTACTCTCAGGTATAATTTTATCCCTTTTTCGGGCCTGAGGGACAAAAATTACGAAAAAGAAACCCCCATGAAGTCCATAGTTAAGCTCTTTTAAGACTCCTTAAAATTGAAAAGTTCGTCGAGTGACCTTATTCTTTCACACTCGTTAAACTGGTCCAGAAGAACATTCCTGATGGAGTCCATAGTTAAGCTTTTTTCAGACTCCTTAAAAATGAAAAAATAGCCAAGTGATCTTGTCCTTGTCACACTCGTTAAAATGGTTTTGAATCGACGTCTAATCGGTGCTAATTTACCCTTTTTTCAAACCGGCTAGACTATCTTCGAAAAAGGTACCCCAATGGAGTCTCCTTTTATGTTTTTTCAGACTCTCTAAATATGAAAAACCATCGAGCTTACCTTCTCTAAGATCGTTAAACTTACATCGAAGGACGTTACCATTGTGTGTTTTATTAGCCACATTTGCATACCTTATACACCAGCCTTGTGATAGTTTGCTTCTGCGTCTTAACACCTTTGGCCCCCAAAGGATTTTTCCTGAGTATCATTTTACTAGAACATCAGTCTTGTCCTTGTGCCTTGAGCTTGTATGTTTGCAACACTCGTTCCTCCTTTGTAACGTAATATTCCTTTATTCTTTTTACACAATTATTGAAAAGAACGAAAAAATAAAATATACCCCAAAAAGAGGAAGGGAAAAGTATTTTCTTTATTGGCAGCATAATGAGTCACCCTTGGATAAAGAACATCTGTCCGTTTGTTCATCAGACTATGAGATGTAGTACGACCTTAGGAAGCTTTTCTCGCTATATAGAGTTGTGTCCTCCATCGTTTGGTTATCCTTCCAAATATATGGAGAGTTTTCATTGCCTCGTGATTCGTAGACTTATGATTAACATACATGCTTCCTGAGTCTCATCATTTGTCATGCTATTGTCCAAGGGAATTTTGTCACTAAGCCTAAGTCAGCCCCTCTGCAATATGTCTCTTGTCTACATACCCAGCCATCCTGAACATCCAATCAAGTCCTTGTTCGAAATCACTGAAGCCTTCAGTCTGATCATCAAGATTATCAAGTCCATGACTGACGAGCCATCGAAGACCTCTGGGTAGTGCAATCATACACTCATATTACACTCCTACCTGAGTTTTGAAGATTTTGAAGTTGTTTCTCAAGCTCCGAAGATCTCATCTCCAGCCATTAGGCTGAATCAAATTCTGGAAGATGGATACTCTATATGTATATCTTTCTGATTTTGAGATGTAGCTCCGTTGTATATTGTTCGTGGCTACTCTTTATAGTTATTTGACATGGGTCTACAATGTATTTGATTGGTATCCATGGTTCTATTTTATCCTGAGCATGGGTATGCTTGCCTCGGTGTGACATTTGTTATTTTGCAGATGGCACCTCCTAGTTCCTGATCCTTGGGCTTAATCGTTTGGCAGTTCAGTAAAGATTGGTAATGTATTTCGGCAATCAGATGCTCTTTTGACCTCACACATTAGGGGGCATCTGTTATAACCCTAAATTGCACCACACATGATTACCTGGAATCAGGCCAACTCATATCCCTTCTTTGCCAAAGCACTGCTGAACAACTCTTTCAAAATCCTCTTTTATAACGGCCCACGCGCCCTAATCCATTACTGCACGCGTGTACACGCTGGCTGACCCAAAAAAACCCGTGTGGACCGATAAAAGAACGAAAAAAGCAAAGTTTCCGATGGAACAAAAAGCTACGGGTTAGTTAATTGAAACTCCTGGCCATGAATGGCTAAGGATTCGTCCAAATACCTAGCTCCTTCTAGCCTATAAAAGAAGGGGTAGGGGTCTTATTTGGAGGAGGACAAATATAGTAAAGAAACTCTACCCATTTATGTATTCCCATTGTCCTAACCCTTTAGCCTTTCCTTATGCCAAAGGAGATTCAAAGCAAAGCAGTTGGAGGACAGAAGAAGAGGAGCCCAGAATCAGGTTCGAGGAGCGGTGGTTGGTCTCAACTTTTTGTAAGTTGACTCATTCAANCAAAGCAAAGCAGTTGGAGGACAGAAGAAGAGGAGCCCAGAATCAGGTTCGAGGAGCGGTGGTTGGTCTCAACTTTTGTAAGTTGACTCATTCAAAGTAATAAAGAAAATGCTTTTCCCATCCCAATTCATGAACTGTTTATAGTTTGATCAGTATATGCTTGGATTTCTAACCCGTTAGTATATAAGTAGTATGCATGCATAGTTGTTGCTTGTCTTGGATGCAGGTCAGCTTTGGAAAAAGTATTGTGAACAAGTAATCAAGCACAACGGAGGATCTACATCAAATGCCAGAAACAAAGTAGGTTGATCTTTCCATGCAATTACTAAGAAAAGGGGATTTAAATCTAGGGATGAAGGCAGAAAGTAATTTCTGTTCGGTCATATCTGCATGCAAAGTCTGAACTCTATTTGCTAGTCCGTAGGGAGATTTTCCCAACAACAGTCAATGAAGACAAAGACGAGGAGTTCCCGTCCCATGCACGAAACCATAAATTTAGGAACCCCAGAAAAGCCTAGGAATATAAATCTCGACAAGACAGTATCTAAAAAGGAAAGGAAGGCCTGTCTCAAAATTTTCAGACAATATCAAGATGTCTTTGCATGGTCCTATCGAAATCTGAAAACTTATGATACTCATATCATTCAACACACTATCCCGTTAAATCCTGAAGTGAAACCCTTCCAACATAAGATCCAGAAGTACCACCCATCCTTGGAGCCTCTCATGTGTTAGGAGTTAAAAAATTACTAGATTCTAAGATTATCTTCTAGGTTAGACACTCTGCATGGGTAGCAAATCTGGTTCCTGTGAGGAAAAAGTCTAGGCATAGATGATTTTAGAGGCAAAATTTTAGGATTTAAATTTTTGAAGGGGGGAATATTGTATGAAGTATATTTTATAATTTTTTTTTTTTAGCCAAAATATTAAATTAAACAACATATATGGCAGATGATTCGTCCCATAGAGAAAATCATAAAATTAGGTGCAAAGATGGTTCACCCTCCAGATTTCATAACAAAATTTCCAATTCGCCTAGATTTTGTAGAATCCATTTTTTATGGTGGGTGAATCGCCCTGCATATCCTAGAATCAAGGATTTAGGGTAAATATTTTCACCCATCTCCTCGAATCAAGGGTTTATGGCACTGATTTCGCCTATATGTTTCAATGGGAAGGATTTCACCTATGTATATGTAAATGGCCGTGTTGGTTGACCTTGACTCAAGCCACCCATTTTTTCTAGTGATCCAACGATAAACAGGGGTGGGGGAGAGAGACCGTAGACGTACGATAGACTGTAGATGTGTGAGAGTTATTAACCGTAGTTACCAGTTGGTGATTTCTTCTTGTCTCATTCTTTGGTGCTTATGCTTGTTTTAAGTTTATTTCCATAGAAACACTGTCGATATGCATTCTCTTAATGTATTTGCTGTTCATCTAAACCAAATTGTTGTTCATATGACCTCTACATCACCTTTTTCTTTATTTTTTTTCCATGGATGGTGATTGGAATTGTATCCCCCACTTGTTTTTTCAATCTCAGGATTCAATGGCTATGATTCTCTACCTTCTTGAGATTATTTTAGTCTTATGAGTATCAATTGTGACTAATTCCACATTCATTCCAATGGATAACTGAATTTGGTATCAATATGATGTGTAAGTCCTCCTAGACATGAGGTGTTTGTGTGCCTAAGATAAATTTAGTTTCAGGGCCCAAAGAAAAGTTGCTCATTGATTAAGAAACAAGCATGTGCAAGGAGACAGGATTTGGTGGAGCCAAAAGTTCCTAGAAACTCGAAAGCGGTAACAACCATCGACAACACCTTATGTGGTGACATAGACGTAGCAGGTGGTGACATGTTATTCTTTGAAATTTTCATAGCTTGGGATGTCCAATATGGAACTGAGTTGCTAAAAATCGGCATGGTGTCAACTGGAGGAAGTAACACAAGTACAACTGATCCAAAACAAATATTCCTGGGAGATGATGACACTAGTTGGAGTTGAGTTTGGGATAATTCTTATTCACACTTTGCAAGAATGGAGAATTCATGAGTATTATAGATCACACTGGACCAATTCTTCACTATTCTTGTTAATTAGGGATATTAACCTTGTTGTTACTCCATTCCTTCAACTGGTATGGTGATGAGAGGAAATTCATAAGGAAATACCATGTTGTTATTAGGGACATGGCACTGTTGAGAGTTATGGGAGCAAAGGATAGTTTTGTCCTTGTTGATAAACAATTGGTGAAACTTCCAATGAGAGAAATTGTACTAGAACTCTTCTTGCACGGACATAGTTTACCATATTGGACTTATAAGGGACTAAGCAGTAGTGAAGGGGGGTGTATGGATTTGCAAGTGATGGAAAGAAGAGGGTTTTGCAATGTATACGAGTTGGTTTGGGTACTGGAAGATAATTATATGAGATAGTAATGTCCAATTACATTACCGATTGGGTTGGGACTGTGATTGATTGATATAGAGTCTATATGAAATCTTCCCCTGTTGCTTCATTTCCCATCTTGGTGGTGGATCCTACATGAGTTGGTTCCTATGTATGGTAGGAAAACTTCTCTTATGGAGATATGTCCCCAAGTGCTTTCATTAATAGATAAGTAATATATTGTTAATGGTTGTTGCCATGTGTGAATATTGTGTGTTCAATGTAAGTGTGGTTATGAATTAAAATATTCCAAGATGTTATGAGTTGTCTGGAAAGAAAATATATGCAGTTATTAAGGCTATTACAAGCATCAATTATTATGTATTTTTATATGGAAATATTCTATTTGTATTCTATTGTTTGCTTCCATGAATTCGATGGGAAATACATGAATTCTATAATGGAAAGTTTAATTGAAATGAGTTTTTGTATTAATCAAGTATGGAGACTATTTCTTGTTGGGAAATTATAGAGATTGTTATGTATTGCAAGTTAATTCCATTGCAGATGATGATTGCATAGACATGTATTGGTTGCATGTGAATGACAATTCTATTAGTAAGACTGACACAAACTTTGTTGTGATTTCCCTTAAGATCTTTGTAGTTTCAATGTTAAATACACTTGAAAATGCAAAGAAATCTGTTATGAGGTTGTGGGAAGCCCATTTGGACTCACCTGCGTTTTGTTGAGCAATGTGGATTAGGTGAAACCGTGCCTGGTTTATGGTTTCACTTTTAAGAATGAGGCATATGGTGACCTTGGCTCAATGTGGGGTCCTAAGGCATGCCACCAATATTGAGACTCAAAATTCATGCAAGCATGGGGTTCTTTTGCATATTACAAGAAATGATGAGCAAACAATCCAACCATTCAAGGGTAAAAAGAAATAAAATTTGTAGAAAAGTGAGTTTAACTTCCAAATCTTCAGTGATATTTTTTGAGACCAAACAATTATTTATAGTCATAAGTTTGGATATGAGCAATCCTCAATTTAATTTGAGGGATACAATACTCATGAAGATTTCATCCCTCATGTATAGAAGATTCCAAGCTCTAGTGCTATCACTTCTTCCCTACACTGGCTATAAATTTCCCTTATTTATTCCTAGTTCATTTAGAAATTTCATCAAACATATAGCAAGTGTGTACCCAATTCAACTAGCAGATAGTCTCATTCAGCCATATGTGGAACAAGTGAATGTAGTGTGAATAATTCCCAAGGCCTAATCCATGTGTCAAATAAACAATAAGTGCATGCCAAATAACTCCATAAGATACATGTGCATAATGTTTCCCAATTTATACATGATACTAAACCCAAAAACTAATGATCAAGCATCTCAAATATCCTCGGATGACAAACCTTCATGACAAGCTCTATATCTATTTAGTTCTTGTGAAAAACTACTGAAATTATATAAGACTTGAAGATGAATGCTAGTGGAAACAGATCTATATAAATTCTTGCCAATGTCCCCCTCAAATTGACCGTCATAGAGTTTCTATCATTTACTATATGTATGAGAATAACACAAAATTGTCTCCCATTAGAATATATCAAATGGAATAAATTACCAAGAATATCACACCATTGAGCCTGTACAAGATGTTTAGTATGAGAAATTCCAATTTGATTCAAAGGCGAGTGCATGAGCAGTTTGAATCATTGATGTGAGTATGATGGTGAACAATCTACAAATAATACAATCAAATGTGGCAATTTTTTTGAACCATTCTACCCTATTTTGAATCTTTTAACCATTTGAGTGTATTCATCATTTCTTCTGAATGGGTAGATCTGCTGGTTATTTTATCACTTTGACTTAGGAAAATCAAATCCTTACACCAACAAATTGTATATGATATAGTCTAGCTAAGCCTTTGAGTAATACCACTGTAGTATCTTGTGATTGCATACAAATTGTCGAGGACTGAGTTAGATGGACTTGAATTGACAATTAATATTCCTTGCACTTCTGATAAGGTGAAGTCCCCACTATCCATAATTGTTGAAATAATGTAACTGCAAAGAGTATTCTTATTATTATTGATATTTTATTCATAGGATCAATCCCCATTATGGATTGATCATGTCAGTTATTGTAATAGGACCAAATCCCCTTTGGCGGATTGGTCAACAGACAATTATAATAGGCAGAATAAGAAGTCAGCCCCAACATTTAATAAGGAGACCCAGAAATATAATAAAGGTGGGTTTACCCACCCAGTTGGAGAGGTCGGCCCTGCTAGTGAAAAGACACTTCACACGAGCCAGACTTGTATAAATAAAGGAGGCTAGCACCTCACTTAGACATACTCACTTGCTTAGTTTGAGAGACAAGTTCTGATCTGTTACCAGAAAAGGAGAGAGAGAGTGGTGCATATCTTAGAGAGGACTTTCTGTTTTAGCATAGAGATCTCTTGGCATTGTATTGGCTATCTATATTAAGGAAGTTTTGCTG
>JASDQU010253352.1:4295-16154 GCA_032191745.1 Picea mariana
CTCTCTTTCTTCAGACATCTTCTCTTCTCTCTCTCCTCATTCAATGATTAGAATGAATGTGATATATTTTCCCATTAGTTCTCCTTTTTATCTCTTCATGAGGATGTTAGGAATTTATTTTAGATATAATGGTTGAGATTAAATCTTATCCTTCTCAAGATATACAGTTGTGTTTTAATCTCTCATTGATGCAACGTAAAAATCACTCTATCCCTCATATATTAAAAAGTCACTCAAACTTTATAAAATAAAGTAAGTCACTTAAAATATTCATTAATTCTTCAAAGCTCTTATTGCAATATCTTTGTCGGATGATTGGACAAAACTATGAGTATCTCAGACATACAGACTCAGATTTTGATTCTATAAAATGCATGACAAATTTTAGACTAGGGGCTACACTATGAGATGATGAGTATAGAAATTCCTCCTACTGATATCATTTTTTTTATTCCAAATAGTGTAAAATCAAGGTGATCAAAAATTTTGATCAACACCTCTTTGATTATTGATCCAGGTCACCCAATGATTGTATCATTCACCCCTAATGGTATGAGAAAATGAACCCGCTTCCATGATTGAAAAAATTAAGCAAAGAAGGGAGTAAAATTATGTACAAATTAAAATAAATAAACTAAACTAAGAAAAAAAAATCAAGAGCAAACTATGCCAGTCGTTATAGGAAGAATAAACTTGAAACATGGGCTTGTAATCCCAACAACATGATATAAATCATGAAAAATATCAAAAAATTACTTTCAGTGAAAGTTCAAAAAAAGAGTAGGGCCATATAGGTTAACCATTTGAAACAAGGCCCAATAGCAAGATTTCCAGGGTAAAGTTCACAATATGGAAGGAAAAATAAGTGAGGTTGTGAGAATTGATAATCAACTAAACAATTTGCAACACAATTCTTTGATCTAATTGGTACATATAAGTTTATCTAGTGACACAATTCAAAATTTATTTGGGAACCCAGTAACACAGGTTGACTGAAACGTACAACCCAAACATATTTTAACGTATTCACATGAAAAATTCCACCAACACTCAACCACTATGTACTCCTTTCCATGAATAATTCAATTAGACATTTGAAAACACCCATCGTTTTAATATCAAATATTTCATGGGATATATTTCTCCAAAATATCAAATTCTCCTTTCCATTAAAGATAAGTCAAATGATTTAAATAGATTAATCTGATGGGGCAAGCATAGAACATTATTATTATGGATGCAGATTAGAATAATCATGTTGGCCAAAAGTGACTCCAAACAACAATTTATTTGGAAGATATTTCCATGAGAAATATATCAAAGGACAAATCAAAAACAGTATATGACAAAGAATCATGGATGGTTTTTCAATTAGATATGGAATTGATGAATAGAATGGTAAGTTTCATAGATTGGAAAGTAGAGAAATATTTTCAAGGTAATCAAGGAATAGAATTCTAAGATTAACACTTCCCTAAGGTGTCCAAACATATTTCCAAATTGAGGGAAGAAAGTGTTTTGCTACTAATTATGCAATCCATTTTTCAACCTGCACAAATGATAGAGAAACCTATGTTCAGTGAGTTGTCAGTATGATAGGGAAACTCTTCCTTAAATGAGTAACTTATTAACGATAAAAATATTTAAATAGGAAAAAGCAATGAGACTAAAACTAAAATTGATCAAGGAAAACCAAAAAACTTATCTTAGTTCTCTATGCTAAGTCTATGTTACAACCAGGCTAGATAAAAAAAATCTAAGAAAACACTTAATGGGAAAGAAACCATCTGCATAACTCCAAAAATATGATGAAATAAACATCACAAGGGAATTAAAAGGGATTGTGGTGGTCTTAATCTAAGATCAAAAAAAAATTTCTCAACCTTCATTAGCTATTTATATGACAACATAATAAAAATTTGAAAGCAATCCACTCATAACAGAGTTTTTACCAGAAGTCACTTAATCATAAAGATATCAAAAGGGAAATCTTTAAGTGTTGATTTTTAAAATAAAAAGGAATTCTTGTGTGTAACATTTTTTTTTTAAATTCCTTTTTATTACTCTGTAAAATGATAATCTAACCATAAAATAATTACTACAGGAAAATGAAGAATGAAATGGTACGGACAACAATTAGAAAACCATTACAACTACAAAGCTAAAAACCTTTGAAAACGCAACAACCAAATGTTTCTCCTTGGTCAAAAATAATTATGCACAAAAACTCATTCAAAAAAAAAAACGTTATCAAGCCCACTTCTCAGTTTCTTCATGAGATTCCTTTTATTTTCATCCAACATGTATTTTATTAAAAAGGATAAAATACAAAAAAGAAAGACTAGCTAGAGACTAGAAACAAAATCAGATTACTCTAACCAACCAAAAGAAAAATAACCTACAGTTGTAATTTATTAAAAATCAGTCTTGAAGACTTTATTCATTGGGTACATCTCAGGAGAGAGCAATATAAATCCTTATTCATAAGAATAAATGATTTCTTACAATTGAATTTATTGAAACCCAAAAAATAAAAATACAATAAATAACTATGCAAAGAAAAGGAACTAGCATAATCTATCATACTCCTATCCTACACTACACTGGATGAAAATGAACTATGTGAAATCAAAATGTCAAATCATCCAGCCATGTAACTCCAAGCCTTCAGACACATGTTCATCAATAATTAGTAATAGAAATTGGAGTAGTAATAAGATGGAAATAGGAAAAATTAAATCTTGTAAACCTCTATCCATCATACCAAGGATGTCACAACTATTATTCATGGGAAATCTACCTAAGTAATATTCCTCCAACCATGTCTCAATTTTATCACAAGATATGGAATAATTATTATAAAATTGGTGGGGGGAGTTCATGGGAGAGTCTCATACCTTCAGAGAACCATATATGAAACAAACTTGATTTTGTGAGAGATCCTTAGTGCTAATATAATAATTACTTTCAGAAGACAAGCCAAAATAATGAGGGCCTAACATAACCATCGGTCTAGACTGAAGTGCTATATTGTCTTGGAAAGAATCCTTGGGCTCGTACTTCAAATAACCAACAACTTGGGATGAATTAGTGGGATTTATTAATATATATGGACTATCTTCCACCATGGTATAAGGTATATCATTAAGACAATGTTGGTAGACACTAATGTCCACAATCTCAACTAAATAGCTACTTGAACAAGAAGATTCTATATTAATAAAAAAATGTAGTCAAACCAAAAGAAGGAAACGCTTAATATACGTGTGCTTTAGCATTTCCTTTATCCCATGTAGAAGGTTGGTAAGGCATAAAGTTAATAAAATTAAGGGAAGAAGACTTAGTCCATATATCGTTTACATGTAGATTACCATMATTGAGTATCACATAAGGGTTTGGCCTTGTAGAATTTATTTGGATAGGATCATGGATGASAGYCTACAAAATCAAACCATCAAAAATATCRGGATACAAAGAATAATAAGTAGAAGAAYTRAGAAAATGAAATTCATCTCTAGTAAGGAAAATATTTCCAATGGTAGTCTCTTTCAATGGTATCACTTCTTCATTAATCACATGGTTTATTAGTTTTTATTGTGAATTGGTAGGGTCCACGCTAGGATTTTTTCACAGTCAAAACCTTCTCCCTTTTTTGAGCAAGATGTCAATTGTTGTTCTAAAAATGCTATGTGTTGTGTACGTATTTCTTCTCCTTGAGTTAGCTGATCAACATTGTTATTTTGATCCTATAAAATATGTAAGCACGGAATGTCTTCCAAAACATACTCATAGTTAGGAGAGAGGAGCAAAAAAACACAATTATTAGAACAAGAAGGTTGAATAATAATTCAATAAATACAGGAAAATCTTCTTGATCTTTATCAGTTAAACTAGATTCAGTACAACAATTATGATCAGTAGAAATTAATTCCAATTTGTTCCTTTCTGAAAGATTTCTGAAAGAAATGTCATGTTTTTTGTGCCCAAATTTTCTTCCTCAATTAATTAATAAGAATTATTTTCTTTCTCCTTTAGAAAATATGAACATAAAATGTTATCCAAGACATGTTTGTGTTCATGGTTAGTAGGAAAAGACAAGAGAAAATCACTAGAATTTTGAAAACAAGAGGGTTCAAGAATGATCTCGGGGATATAATCGGCAAGATGGTTAGAGGTGGTAACCCCAAGAAGTTTTTCCTGAATATCTTCAATCAAACCAAGGGGAAAATGTTCTACACCAAAAACATGAGCATCTAAATTAGATTCAATATGTTCCATTCCTAAGGCAATTATCAAATACACAAACTCATAACAAATTTCTTCATGATTCTTGTTAGTCGAATTATATGATAACAATTCTGTTACATTTTATCATAAATTTGGTTTGGTAAAATTGTGAAGTGTTAGGAACAATATATCAAGAAGGTAACCTCAAATTTTCTAACACACCATTTTCTAACGAACTACTAGGAAAAACTCTCAGAACTGGTTGTTCATATAACGGTGAATATTATAAGGTAGAATTGTAGGTTGAATATAGATCCTTATATTCAATAGTACTCCATTTGATTCACTCTATGAGTTATATTGACAACCTTCAATTGAAAATATAAACAAAAGAATTTAGAAACTAATACATGCAAGAAAGATGTCTATCATGAGCAGTTGTCAAACCAGTAAATAATTGGTGATTGTTATAGCCTTAATCTCCACCTTACAGGTCAGAGAGGAAGCCATTAGTGAATAGAATCCTTAATGCAACATTTTCCTGAGGTTTGACACTTTCCAGAAAATTTTTGGAGGGAATCGCATGACACCTAGCATGCAACAAGAAAGGCCTCACTAGACAACAGTGGCTCAACAAGTGAGGCACTATCAAACTTCTAAAAAATGGGAGTTATGAGGCGAGGGGAGAGAGATGAGTTGGATCTTTGTGGTAATAGCCTAGGAACTCACATCATTCGATTTTATAGTGGCCTCTAGAATATCTAGACGCCCCCCTAAGCCTCCTCCAAGAGTTATATAACAAAGGAAAGCCTTGGACAAGGGAGGAAGAATTCAATAGCAAGGTTATGTTTCCAAACTGCAAAGGTATTCAGCCAGAAGTCATTGGATCCTATCATGACCAAGGAGTTGTAAGGAGAGGCAAGAAGTAAGCATCCAATAATAAATGCATCGACATCCAAGGTATTTCATATCGATGTAGTGTCTTGGTTATAATTAATAGATCATTTGGTTTTCCCCTATGAATGTTTGCAATTGAATAGAAAATATTTAGATATGATTCATATTATTGTAGATCTAGTTGAAATCTAATTAGATCTAGGATTCTAATCCTAAATAGAGAGGTAGAGAGGATTGTGTGTGTATTTTTTATACAGGAAGAAGTTTGTGAATCTTGAGCTAGAACTCTAGGACTGCAACAACCAGAAGATACAAAGGACCACCTCCAGAAAGGTATGCAAATCTTCTACATTCTATAGGATCATTATGAATCCACATATTTGAGTCTAGGTCTAGGAAATCCATAAGAAGTCTACCCCTCCTATCTAGGATAACTAGGATTATCCTAGGGAGATATTACTTATCTATTTAGTGAGATCCATGTGAGCATTTTTCCCATAGAAAATTGTACTCAAGTGGTGCTTTGACAACCTCTACGACAAAAGAGACATTCTTTCCACCTAAATCAACAAGCAAGGCGGTGATAATTCCATATGGTTGGAACATACGTCCATTGAAGGATTTTAAATGTGTAGCAGACTTAAAAATCTTGGGAGAGCCACTGGATTTCCAATAAGAAATTGACATGATGCAAGTTGAGGATCCTTCATCCACCACTGCCTGGTAGATGTTTCTCCCTAACGTCCACACTATCATTTGAAAATCAACCTGATGGGAGAGTTGATGGTTAAATTGGGTCGTTTCAAAGGTAATTAAGCTCGACTCCTACGGATCAACCCCACCTATGGCCGATAGAAAGGTTTTTTGATACATGGGGAATATTTGGATAACTCCAAGCGCCAACATGGCACAAGGTGCATGGTGTTTATTAAGGTTGGTTGTCATTGATGTCAACCCTTGAGGAATGTTCGGTAGAAAATTCTGGTAACACAAAGGTTTGGGTAATGGACCCAAGTTTGTTTGATATAAAGATGACTCGTTATTGTCTTGTCATGGTTGATAAAAAGTACAAATGGACGAACTACAAAGTGGTCCCCTTATGGTGAAAGCCATCACGGGAAGATGCTTTGTGAATTGAGTTATCCTAAAAGTATGGTTAGAGAACTCATGATTAATTATGGAATAATGAGATGAAGGTCAATGAAATTGTCAGTGAAACTATACTATGTGGATAGTGTTTGTCATTCCATTTTCAGTGGTATGTGGAACATCACATAACTCCTCAAGGTTAGAGAGTTATGGCCATGTGAAGTTGGAGGACCCTCATGAGTCATCTAGAAGCCCCAAAAAGTCAAAATGTTTGAAAAATAAATTGTTTAAATAATAAAGTTAATGGAGGACTCCCTAAAATAAGGAAAGTGGGATGTTACATGAAAGTATAAATAAGAGGCAATGCTCTCTCATTTTAATCACACTTGAATATCATTAAATATCTATTTTTGTGAAAAGTTATTTGGGCAGGTATTATTGATAGAGAAAAATTGTAGCGGAAAAAAGTGCGGTAGAAAAATCGCGGCAAAAAAAAGTGCGGTAGAAAAATTGCGGCAAAAAAAGTGTGGCAGAAAAATCATGGTAGAAAATGTGCGGTAGAAAAATCGTGGCAGCAACATGATTGGGGTCTATTTATGAGAGATATGGCACATATTGTTTGAGGTATGTTTTGTGAGCTAGGGTTTATCTCTTGAGATGGTATTGGATGTTCATTATTGTTGCATTTATCAGATTTGTTGTGGGATACAGTTGGTATTTTGTTTTTGGTATTTGGCATATGAGTATTGGTCTTTCGGTTGTAATGTGTTGTTGAATTTGTTGGCTTAGCTTGAGGCTACATAACAGTGAGGTTATGTCACATGGTTTGATGTAAGGGTTTATGGTATTTGGTGTATGGATAGAGCTAGTGATGATTTTTTTTGTGGTTATATTGGTGTATGTCTTTGGTATATAGTTAAGGTACATGTTGGGTGCGTGGTTGAGATAAGTAGTTGATGATTTGGCACATACATGAGGTGTATAGTTGATTATTCAAAACATACATGAGGTGTATGGTTGATGATGTTGGTACATATTGATGAGTCAAGGTTGATGCATGGTACATGTTGGTTCAGGTTATTGGTATAGTTTGTTTGGTGCAGGTTATTATAGGTTATTGGTACAGGTTGATAGTGACAGTGGTTGATTTAGTGATAGTGACAGGTTGTCTACATTTGGTATTTATATTTTAGAGTGGTTGGACGGGGCAAGGATAGATGCTTGTAGCCACCTTTTGGTTGTAGTCAGAGAACATAGGGGGTTGTAGCCTCCTTCTGGTTGTAGCCGGAGAATTGGGGATTTGGAGCTTCCCTCGGGTAGTAGCCTAAAAAACTAGGGTGTTGGAGCCTTCTTCCAGTTGCAGCTAGAAAACAAAGGAAGTTGGTGCTTCCAATGAATGTAATTCTTCAAGACATATAAGAAAAATCATTACGTGGTTTTCTCCCGCTTTGGGTTTCCACGTAAAAACTACGGTGTACTATTTATGTGTGTGATTGCGCATTTGTTAATTGTTTATTTACTCTGTAACTATTGGATGATAATGATACATTGATATAACACTTGCATTTTTTGTGAAAAAGGATTAAATTTCTCTATTACTGATTCACCCCCCCTCTCAATAATCCAACAATTGGTATCAGAGCAGGTTCCTTCAGAAATCAATTTAACCACTGAAAGGTAGATCATGGAGAGCAACAACACGTATAAAAATGGAATACCACAGTTTGATGGACAGAACTATGCATTTTGGAGCATAAGGATGAAAACATATATACAGGCACAAGGATTTGAAATTTGGAAATCAATTCTATATGGATACACAGCAGCAGCAGTTCCGTCGATAAATGACAAAGCAATAAAACTCGGTCAGAATAACTCCAAAGCCACTAATGTACTTTTGAATGGTCTTAGAGAATTGGTATTCACCAAAGTTGCACATTCTAAATCCGCTAAAGATTTTTGGGACAAACTTCAAAATATTTATGAAGGAGATTCAAAAGTCAAAGCAGCAAAGATTCAAAATTACAGAGGTCAGTTCGAACAACTAAAGACAAAGGAAGATGAGAATATTGCAATTTACTTTTTACAAGTCGATGAAATAGTAAATGCAATCATGGGATTGGGAGAAGAAATCAAAGAATCTGTAATTGTTCAAAAGGTACTAAGATCTCTTCCTATGAGATTTGACCCTAAGATATCAGCACTAGAAGAAAGAGAAGATATGAACTCAATAAGCATGGACGAATTACATGGAATCTTCATAGCATATGAAATGAGAACTGAATAGGAAAATCTAGAAATAAAAGAAGAAGCCTTCAAAGTATCAAAAAATTCAAATCAAAAGGGATAGAAAAAAGAAAAAAAACATAGCAGCAGTAGTGACGTCTCAGAAGATGATGAAGAAGTGGCCAACTTTTTCAAAAGGTTGAACAAGGGAACCAATGGCGGGTATAGAGGTAATTCCTTTGATTTGTTTTAATTATGATGGTATTGGTCATTTTGCTAACAAATGTCCTCACAAGAAAAATAGAAATGATGAAGGTTACTCAAATAGAAAACAAACATATAAAGGAAAAAGAACCACAAAGAAAGCTTTCAAGAAAATCCTATGCACCAACGAAAATATCTCATCATCAAATAAAGATGAAGTCAGTGACAGTGAGACAGAAAGAGTTCTATTCATGGCAGTAGAAGAATATGATAAAGAAGACTTCAAAGAAGAATATGAAGAGGCCGAAGAAGAATATGAAGAAGTCGAAGAAGAATATGAAGAGGCATAAGTTGACTACCGATAAGAATTGATGTGTGCCATAGAAGTTATATGAAGAGAAAAGAATAAAAACAAGAAACTACAAGCAAAACTAGACAAGAAAGAAGACACTCAAGAACTAGAACAAATGATCACAAATTTGAAGGTTCAAAGAGAAGAAGATAAAATAATTGAAGAAACACTCAAAGAACAGCTAGAAGAAAAACACAGGATCATTGGAAATTTGGAAGCAGTGATTGTCACATTAAGAAAGGATCTTCAAAAGAAAAATATGTAGAACATCTCAAAAGTTTTGGATGACATTATCAGCAGTCAAAAACCTCATCATGACAAGTCCAGACTTGGATACAATCACACAAAAAAGGGATCAAGATCCAGAACAACAGAGCAAGAAACATATCCAAAAAGCTATGCAAAAACAATCAAAGAGGATAGGAATATCTACAAGGAAGATTATAGGGACACTCCTCCACCGAGAAGATTCAGATTTCAGAATCAACAACCGACAGATAGGCCTCAGGAAGAAGAAGAATTAATAAGAGTACCTCCTTTCAGAAGATCCTCAACTCCAGGGTATCAAACTATCTTTTTTGGTTTATGTTATGCATGTAATAAATTTGGACATAAAGCTATGAATTGTAGAGCTAACAACAAGAACATAAACAACTTTGAAATTCATACACAAAAGGGTTATCTAAGAAGGCCTAGTGAAACACAGAGAAGAAGTTACAATAGGTTTGAATCTTTGAGCACTGAAGTGGAATGTTACAAATGTAACAACTTTGGACACATGGCCAAAGATTGCAGAATGACAGTCCCTCCTAGAGAACTACAACAGAATAACAACAATCATAGACAAGAACCTCAGAAAAGGACATGGATAAGAAAGTAGAATCAGTATAGCAATGAAGAATGCACACTCTCTCTCTAAGCTAAGCAAAAGAAATGTGGTTGGTATGTTGACAATGGTTTTTCAAAACACATGACAGGTGATAGAGACAATTTTATTACATTAATAAAGGAAAGAGATGGATCAGTCTCCTTCAGAAATGATGATTTAGCTAAAATCATTGGAAAAGGCACAGTCAAAATTGGGAACAAGAATACCAAGGAAGAAAATGGTCTACTAGTAGAAAATACAAAACATAATCTTCTAAGTGTGAGTCAAATGTGTGACCAAGGTCATAAATTTACTTCGATTCACAAAAGTGTGAGATAAGAAAAGAAGGTCCAGGAAAATTGATTTCTACAACTGCGAGAACTTCAAGAAACATACATGTGTTAAGTGAAATTGGAAATGAAAAGTGTTGTCTAGGAAAGGAAGATGAAAGTTGGCCATGGCACAGAAGAATGGGTCACATACATTTTGATAACCTTGTCAAATTCAGCAAAAGATAAGCAGTCAGAGAAATGCCCCAGATCAAGAAACCAACCAACACTTTATGCAAGCATTGTCAAGAAGGAAAGCAAACAAAGACCAGGTTCAAATCAAAGGAATATTCAATGACAAGACCACTGGAAATTGTGCATATTGATCTAGTCGGACCAACTACAACAAAGGGTTTAAAAGGTGAGAAATACTGTGTTATTAGTTGATTATACAATAATGATTGTAGTTTGTTTTCTCAAGAATAAGTCAGGAGCTTTTGAAAACTTCAAGATATACAAGGAAATGGTTGAAAATGAAATGGATTCAAAAATCAAATGCTTGATATCTGATAATGGAGAATATTTCACTTCAAATCAATTTATGGACGACTGCATCAGTCATTGAATAAAAAGATAATTCTTTGTTGCTAGGATACCTCAACATAATGGAGTTGTTGAAAGAAAGAACAGGACGGTACAGGAAATGGCTTGAACAATGTTAATGGATTCCAAATTGAAATATATTTTTTGGACACAGGCAGTGCATACAGTAGTTCACATTCAAAATAGAGTAATGCTCAGAAACAACACTGACAAAACTCCCTACGAGCTATGGAAAGGAAGACCAGCAAATTCGAAGCACTTTAGATTTTTTGGAAGAAAATGCTACATCAAAAGAGAAGATGGCAGAATGGAAAATTTTGACTCTTGTGTGGACAAAGGAGTACTTGTTAGTTACTCAAGTAAAAGGAAATCATACAAGTGTTACAACCTGAGATTGAACAAAGTTGTGGAAAGCATCAATGTAACAATTGATGAAACAAGTAGACAAGAATTAAAGAAAGAAGAAAATGAATCAATGAATCAACTTACGAAGAAGAAACAGAAGATGAAAAATAAGGGGAAGATGAAGAGGATTCGACAGAAGTAGAAGAGCAAGTTCAGAAAGTACCTCCAAAGATACCTAGCATATGAGTACATAAGAATCATCCTTCAGATCATATTATCGGAAACAAAGATGCAGGAGTTGAGACTAGAAGAAGAATGTGTTCACCAGAACAAATGGTTCTAGCACTCGCATCTACGATTGAACCAACATGTTTTGAAGAGGCCAGCAAGGATGAATTTTGGAATAAGGCCATGGATGAAGAATTGGATCAAATAGAGAAAAATGACACTTGGGAATTGATTCCAAGACCAAAGGATAAGAATGTGATTGGCACAAAGTGGGTATACATGAATAAATTGAATGAAGATGGACATGTTACAAGTGTTAGGTAGCTAGAGAGGTAGTAGTGGGGGCCCAAAGGTCCCATAGTGATAACAGTGGAGGTCATTCAATGTAAGGTGGACTATGTCCACTATACTATTAAATAAGGCCCAGTATGGTAGTTAGATATAATAAATGGGTAGTTAGATATAATAAATGTAAGAGGACTTCTTAGAAGGTTCTACTTCTAGAAGACTCATCCTCTAGAATGTTCTTGGGTGATGGTATCACTATATAA
>JASDQU010253355.1:4832-16152 GCA_032191745.1 Picea mariana
TTTATCTCACACTATGGATATTGTAATTTTACCTTTCTTATAGTTCAACTCATTTTTCCAGTTCGAACAACCAACCTACCACAGTCATTGCGTTTCCATTATCGTATACCCCCTATTCAGTTACACCTTGAATCTCCAAGAAAACACCTCGACAACTGAATCACCAAACGTCCAATAACTATGATTTAATTCTGCTAACTGAATCATAATTGATCAATTAATTGTGAAGTGAAACAGTAGCCCTTCGATCATATTCCCAATTAATCAACACCATTGGATTAATTCTGCAGGGTCTCACATTTATCTCATATGCCCACTGGCTATGACCGAACGCTAAGCAAAATTGATTTCATGATTTCGCATTTTGGCCTTCTTGTGATGAAGGGTCTCGACTCTCCATGTCGCGATCGTCGAAATAGAGCTTGGATGCACTAGCTCCTCCCTCCAACTCTCGATGATGTGACCATGAGCTATGACCACTCGCCAAACAAATGAGCTCTTCATGATTTCGCACTTTTGTCGTGAGTCTCATTAACTCCTCCAACTCTCGGTATCCGAAACTCCGAAATGGAGCCAAATCAACGTCGAACGGTCCACACTCTCCCTTTGATCGATGACTCAGATTAAATCGTGGTTTTGTGTTTCACGATTTCAAAGGATAGAGCACCTCCTTCCTTTGACTTTCCAGTTAGTGAAAAGTTGACCTCTCGCCACGTGTAGTCTGCATCCAATTGTCCACGACCCTCGATCCAAGGGTTCAGATCAATCCTCGATCCGATGGCCCAAATCATTTCAGGATATCGCATATCGCGAGTTCCCACACCATGCTCTGTTGACTCCTCCAATGCGTAAGTCGGTGAAATTATAGTCACTCACCACGTGTCCTTCTTGAAGATGGACGGTCCTCCTGCTTTCGGGACTTTGTAAGCCTGCTTCATCTTGCACGTAAAGATCGTGCTCCTTCTTGTGGATCCAACGAAGGTCGGTCTTCGGGCTCAGATTTGACGCCTAAGATCCGTTCTCTTCTACTGTGAGCTCCTCCTATTTGAATTTAGATCTAACGGTCATCATGAATTTTGAATGGGATCCAACGATCACTATTGATCATTGCCATGCCATTATCATTGCGTTGTTGATCATGTTGATTTGCACCATCAATGACAAACACACACACCTTATCTTTTGTTTATAAGTATGCCAACAATCAATCCTTCATTTAATAAAGAAAGTGGTCATGGAAGTGTTAATGTATTTTTAAAGACCATCTGATTATTTTTTAGTTGGATACTTCCCTTCAAACCTTCTTAACCATCATTGGAATTTATTTGTATCTATTAGGATGGATAGTTATTTTTTAATTGGATACTTTCCTTCAAACCTTCTTAACCATCATTGGAATGTATTTGTATCTATTATCTATTAGGATGCCATCATTGGAATTTATTTGTATCTATTAGGATGGATAGTTTTTTCTTAGTTGGATACTTCCCTTCAGACCTTCTTAACCATCATTGAAATTTATTTGTATCTATTAGGATGGAGTAGGGTTGGATCACGATCACAATTAACATAATTATCGCTTTTTATATTACTACCACGAATTTTATAATATATAAAAGAAAAAGGAAAATGGGATTTTTAAATATATATATTAGGATGGAGTAGGGTTGGATCAAGATCACAATTAACATAATTATCACTTTTTATATTGCTACAGGATTTTTATAATATATATATATATATATATATATATATATATATGATAGAGTAGGGTTCGATCACGATCACAATTAACATTTTTATTATTTTTTATATTATTATCAGAATTTTTATAATATATAAAAGAAAAAAGAAAATGAGATTTTTTAATATATAAAAGAAAAAGTAAAAATGGGAGGAAAGGAATATAATATTTTTTATTTTTTTTTAAGAAAAATATATTTATAATTTATTATGCAATTTAGAATATATAATTATAATAATATATATCAAAATTACCTCTAATGAAATTAATAGAACTAATAAGATAAAATATTATAAGCATTTTTAATAGTAATAATTAGTATATTTCAAGAGCAAAACAAGTTGCATTTTAATATGTACAACCAACGTATAGTTTTGAGCTATGCTAAGGGATTAAAGTGTAAGAGAGTAACCCCAGGTACACATATTCAAATAATAGATTGGTTTTTAAACCTTTTATAATGATGCAATGCACATATAAATTTTTAAGATAGAAAGAAAAACAATTGCAATCATACATATACATAGAGATTTATTATGGAAACCTAATTTAGAAAACAAACAACCTGTTTTAGAGTCATATCTCTAATTTTATTCATCTTCTTCATTGTTTAAAATACAATATATACAAGATCCCGTGACATCCAAAAAAACCTAATTCATTAACTCTGGATTAGAATTCAACTGCAATTTCTTAATTAGAATTACATTACCATGGACCACAAAACCGTGTGTCATAAAATTGTCAAAGGTGAAAACCATACCGAGAATAGTCGCTCGATAAAAACCTATCGATGATTTTTCTCTTGGAGGGGGGTGCGGGTGGGGGGGGGCGCTTTGGGCCCCATTGACAAGGGGGATATTGCCCCTTACAACCCCATTGTGACCCTTTCTCATTGAACTGTGTGCAAATAATATAACACATACCCAACAACAACTTAACAAATTGTCTTATTGGCAAACAACAAAAGCAAACGATGATAAGATTTAAGTAAGGTGTTTTACTAGATTCAACATTCGCATTGCCTTCACTGGTGATTTGGGTTTCCTATGTGACTATTTTTCAAATAGCTCATTGACAACAATATCAATTAGAATTTCAGAAGGGGGGAAGTTCACACCAATAGTGAAACGAGGTAACAAATCTCGAGTAATGTAAAAACCAACTAGTACCTCATTTAATTGGCTCCTAAGAACAACCAATGTGTATTGAGACTCCATCTTCACATCCCATAGAGATAGGATATGTTGGTGGATTACCCATGTAATCTAGCATTTCCCTTGTCAATCGTATTCATCTTGGCTCCAACTTTCTCTAACGATGCCCCGATTTTCTTGATAACCTTTGTCAACCCAAAATGCAAGGCAACAATATATGTTGAATGGTCCTTTGCTTCTTGTTTAACATTGTGAGCATCTCCAACCATTGTTGAGCAACACGAGAACTAGTTCTTTTCGATGAGATCCCAATTCACCATGAAATCCAATACTAGGTCTAGGAAAACCTCCCTAAAACTCACAAGATAGGCTCAACTCCTAGTTGTGAATGACCCTAGAAGGAAAAATAAATGGAGAGAATGAGGTAACAATCAAGAGAGTACTAATTTAATGAGGAGGAAGAACGACCAAGTCATATCACCTGGATAATTTCGTAATTGAGCCAAAACACATGTAAACACAAATCCATCAACGCAAGAGAAAAGACCTCCACACAACCTTTCATTGAAGGCAAGTGAGGAGATTCTATGGCATGGAAATGTTGCGATATCCCACGTGTTAATCGAACATTCATCTTTCCCATCCACAATCAAAGAGGATATTTAGAGGATTGAGAGACCTCTACATCCTTGCAAGGTGAGTATGCTTGCTTGTTGACCTTCCCCCCCTCTATGAGACTTATTGTGTGGATGGGTGTGCATGAAACAACTCTTGAATATGCCTATCTTACAGTGTCTTGAAATTTCTTTTATAACTATCAAATATCCTCTCCTCTCATGTGTTATCCCACATTGGTTGTAAGGGTTGGTCTACAATAACATATAAGTCCCAACATACTATGATCCTTAGACCAATGGAGGTAACGAAAAGGGAATGGTGTATCCACTAACATAATGGTTGATTTGTTGTAGAGTGAGCATGTTTTCTTGTGTGGCCTTCCCCTCCTCTTATGTGGGATGTGTTGTATGGGTGAGTGTGTGTGGAAAAACAATGAGATACACCCACCTTATGACATATTGGAATTGCTTCTATGACTGTAAATTTTCCTCTCCTCTTGTGTGTTATCCCACATTGGTTGTGAGGGTTGATGTGTGATGGAATATAAGTCTCAGTATACCATGATCCTCAGGCCAATGGGGGAACACCCACAAGAGAGTGCTGTATCCTACTAACATAATGGTTGATTAGTGATGGGGTGAGTATGCTTGCTTGATCAACTTTACCCTCCTCCTTTGAGAGACATGTTGTGTAGGTGCATACAATTGAAACAACAATCAGATACTCATATCTTATGGCATCTTAGAATTTCTTTTATGACTATAAAATATCCTCTCCTCTTTTATGTTATCTCACATTGGTTGTGAGGGTTATTATGAAACAATATATGTCCCAACATACCATGACCCATACACCAATGGGGGAGCCACCGGAGATTGGTTTCTCCTACTATTATAATGGTTGATTATCTATATGGCGAGTATTCTTTCCTAATCGAACTTCCCCTCCTCCTCCATGGTAGATGTTGTATGGGTGCATGTGTGTGAAACAACAATCATATATACCTTTCTTTTGTGGGATATTGGAATTGCATCTACCATTATAAAAACTCCTCTTATATTGTGTGTTATCCCATTATGGTTGTGAGAGTTTATATGAAATGACATATAAGTCCCAACATACCATGATCTTGGAGTAGTGTCTCCTACTACCATAATGGTCGATTGGTTGCGAGGTGAGTTTCATTTACTTGTCATGGCCTTCCCCTTACCTATGTGGGGTGCATAGTGTGTTAGCATGTTAGTCCCTAGACAATCACAAAGTACAAGATCACATCTTTATGAGTTCTCATCATTATCATTGATGAGGTCTCATCCTTATCTATTGATGAGTTGTCAATGTGTTGGCACTCCTTAGTTCACGAGGTGATTACACCCATATACTATACATCGACATATCATTGGATGAATATATTGTTGATATGGATAAACCCTTTCCTGCCATTTCTTGTGTCATGTCTCATTGAATAGTTTAACTTCATATCGAAGAAAATGCAAAATAAGAGAAAAGGCACAATATATTTAATTGTAACAATTCACTCAGCTTAGATAAAAAAACAATGATCCAATCAAATTTGACCAGGTTACTTCTCCCTTAATTGTGGTTTGATCCAAGGTTTCAACAATGTTTTGGAGATAGATGTTATATATCTCATCTTTTAAATTTCTTTGCACAATGTTGTTTGAGCATTATGACAGATTTGATCTAAGTGGAGGCATCAGATTTGATAAAAGATAGATTCAAAATTAGATCCAATTAATGCAATGACTTAATAAAAATAACTACCACATATATATAGCACTTGTTCCTTAAAAAAATAGTACCATACATATTTCAGGAAGCATGTGCCAAAAATGCTTAGGAAAAATAAAAATCAAAATTACCAATCTCTTGATGATTAATGACCATTTCTCATCTTTACCAATGCATGTCCAAATAGGTGTAGATATGGATGTAAATCTTCATTCTATTGGTGTAGGTAGCGTGGCTTCTCTCACATAGATCTATAATATCAAACATCCCATCTAAAAACTACTATGGATTATCTTTCAAATCGACACTATTCATCATGGATTCTCATTGATGGAGACATCAAACCCTTAAGACTCATGGAGCTCTAATACGTTGGGACATTGTGATTGTCTAAGGTACACCTGGTGTTTGTGTGTGATTATGATATTTTCTATCTAGTTTTTTTATACACATTTAATTTGGCAAATGAGAAAACACACTTAAGTCGAAAATTCTAAATTCATCAAGAACAAACACTTCTTTGAATCAAGAGTTGATTGAATAATTGAATTATAAAGATTGGAGGAGAAGAATAAGTCATTGAATTGTACAAAGAACGAATTGTGTGAAACCCTTTCAAGTTAATAAGGTGTTTTCAAGGTAAATAATCAATTGTTAAAAAATACCTGCTTGAAATTGAATAAAGAGGTCATTATCATCAAAGACAAATCATTGTCAAAATCACACTTTGGGGTGCATAATCAGTAGTGTTATCGCAGGACTTGTACTTATGCAAAGCCTAACACAAGACTCCCAAATCTTGCATAAATATGGAAGAACCTACCACTATCACCTTAGTAAGAACTTCCCTTGTTTTAGTGATGGAAAAGGTCCACCACCAGGGTAACTATGGAAGAACTGGCCATTGTCACCTTAGTAAGAACTTCCCTTGTTTAGTGGTGGACCTCTTCTATCACTAAAACAAGGGAAGTTCTTACTAAGGTGACAATGGTGTTGAAGTTTGGACAACATCAGGAAGACATTCTTCCATATATATATATATATATATATATATATATATATATATATATATATATATGACATGATATTTATAATACAAAGTATAAATATATATAATAAATAAATAAGTAGCTATTTATTATTCAAGGGACGCATCATTTCATGTATGGTCACCATATGTTCTCTATATATGGAATACTTATCATTGTAATAATATATTCATATACAATATTGTCTCATATGAAAAATCAACATAGTATCAGAGCAGGACTGGACTTGACTCCCTCACAGGAGATCCCAGAAAAATGAGAGAGAAAACTTGAGTCTTGTGTGAAGATTTCAATCTCATATAAAAATTCAACATGATATATGCATTGATAAATACAAAGTACACCAACTTAAGGAAGAGATGTATAGTAGGATGGTTGACAAGGATTTTCAGGCAGAGAACTTTTCGAACAAGGGTTATGATATATTAACAATTGTGGCATTTCATATGAAGGAGGTTGGCGCCATCAGATACTACACATAGATTGTGCATAAAAATATTGTGCGATCTCACCACCAAGTTGACTGTGATGATTTTCAGTGCCAGTCTAGTTTTCCCACAAATCTAAATGTTATCGCTCTTTGAGAGGAGTGAAGGATCGGGCTAATATACCAAGCCCTTTTTCATTTGATGAGGTCGGGGTGAATGAGACTCTATTTTTCTGCAATAAAGAATTGTGATATCATTCCGTCATCACAAAAAAACATGATTTGAACCGCAATCATACAGGGTTAGGCTCACGTCCCGCCTCTTCCACGTCTGTTCAAAAGCACGATGGTATAGATGTGAATGATACGCCCGAAGAAAGCATCAGAGGTCAACCAAAAACTTGAAGGACATGTTTAACCCCCTACCTTCGTTAGAAGGTATTTTCTAGCAATGGTGTTTTGGCACCTGTGGCGCTTTAACGTTCAAACTCATACTTGAGTGGACACACACCATTTATTTTTTTAGAACGTGTTGTATGCTAAACCTAAGAATGTTGAAGTAAACAGGCCCACACTTATTGTTGGAACATGTCGATCTATAACATTCATGCAGGATCACACACATGTTTCAGAAGAAAAGGTCTATGACTCTATGCCAGAAACGAACAGGAAAGCTAGAACACAAATTGTGGATAAAGTTCGTCTCATTTTTTGATATCCTTGGGAAGATGGAACCAGTCTAACCTTTTCTCTCAAACCTGTTCCGCAACTACACGATCAATAATATGGGTGGCCTAATAATAGTTGTCAATGCCAATACATACTAATACATTAATTTTCCCATTGATTGATATTCACCTAATACCTAGCGATTGGTTTGACTTCCTATATCATATTTATTGGTGTTTTTCAATGGAAGCTACATTTCTAATTGGAGCTAAAACAAGACAAAGGACCTATATCCTTGAGATTTATTGTTTGTTGGTGTATTAAATATTTGACTATGTATTGTTTGACCTAGTCGAAGATTGACTAGTTATCTCATAGTAACTCTATAAAAGTTTGAAAGCCTATTTAAATATAGGTGCCCCTGATGAAGATGAGGAGTTGATTCTCTAAAAATTGCAATAAATTTGTGAGAAGAAGGTTCATGGCAAGAGGGTTCTCCCAGAAAGAGGGAGTATCCAGTGAGACAAACCAAGCAGGGTTTGCTACAGTGACAGAGGGAGTTGTCCTCAATAAGTTTGAGATGAAGGATCCTAGCTCGATACATTACTTTTTTTGGGGATTAAAAGTATGGCATAAACCAGGTGAGATCTTCCTTAGACAAGGGAAGTATGTTATCACGATCCTTCAAAGATTTGGGATGATGGACTGCAAGTCCATGGAAACTCCCATGGTGACAAACCTGAAGAAGTTGAGATACTCTAATTTTGATCTAGTATACCCCTCCATGTACCGGCAGTTGATTGGCTCACTAAACATTTTCTTTTCTTTGAACACATTGAGCCAGTTCTAGGTGGAATCGAGACATGAGCATTGAATTTTTGCAAAGCACATATTGAGATATTTGTGTGGCACATTAAACTATGGTTTAAGATATGTCTCAAACATTGATGTACAACTGCAAGGATATACAGATTTTGATTGGGTAGGGAGTGCATATGACATAAAGAGTACTTCAGGAGTATGCTTTATTTTGGGCTCTGCTATGATATCTTGGACTAGCAGGAAGCAAAAGTCTATCGCACTCAGTAATGCAGAGGCGGAGTATATTGTAGCTTGTGATGCATGTACAAAAGTAGTATGGATCCATAAGTTGGTTTCTGGACTATTTAATCAGGCCCTAGATTCAACCGTAATATATTGTGATAATCAAAGTTGTGTGAAGCTATCAAATAAACTCATGTTCCATGACAGGTCGAAGCACATTGAGATCAAGTATTATTACATCTGTGATCGAGTCCAGAAGGGATAAGTAAAACTACAATATATCTCCATCGATGAGAAGATAGCATATATTATGACGAATCCCTTATCCAAAGGGAAGTTTGTATGCTTCAGGGACAAGTTGGGACTTGTGGATATTCCTCCCTCGGTTGAGAGGGAGTGTTGATATGCATCATGTTAGTACAGCTTAGATATGATACATATGTTCAGAGTCGCATCATGTTAGTACAACTTAGATATGATGCATTAGCATCATGCTATTACAACTTAGATATGATACATTAGCATCATGCTAGTACAATTTAGAGATGATGTAGTTGCCTCACTCGCATCATGCTAGTACAACTTAGATATGATGCAGTAGCATCATTCTAGTACAACTTAGAGATGATGCAGAGGCACTAATCTACATCATGCTAGTACAACTTAAATATGATGTAGATGATACTCCACATCATGCCAATACAACTTAGATATGATGCATTTGTATCATGCTAGCATGGCTTAGAGATGATACAATGGATGATATGACTTGATGTGCACCATGCCATATGAATTAAGGCTCAGATATGATGCAGTTGATGATATGTCATGACATATTTGATGTAACTTTCCATTAGATAAAATTGGTCAACTTGAATACATTTAGCTAGTTGTTATGAATATCTCCCTAGTTAAGAGGGAGTGTTGAAATTGTAACTATGGTCGGTATTCATAATGTATATATTTGAAAAAGAATATTCTAGAAAAGAATATGTGTACTTGTAAAATTCGGCTCTACCTATGGCACAAATGGAGATCTGATCAGGAAGAATGGTCCTTGTAGTCATGTGACACTCTGTTGAGTGCATGACAATTGTGGGACACATGCGTATTCGTGAGACTATGGAGGATATTGTGTGTCTCTTGATAGTAGTTGTGTGCTACTACGGTGGTTGTGTACCACTGGAAGAGATTTTGTGTCTCTAGACAATAGTTGCGTGCTACTATAGTGGTTATGTACCACTGGCAATGATTGTGTGTCACTGAACAATAGCTATGTGCTACTATGGTGGTTGTGTACCACTGGCAGAGATTGTGTGTCTCTGGAAAATAGTTGTGTGCTACTACAGTGGTTGTGTACCACTGCCAGTGATTGTGTGTCACTGGACAGTAGATGTGTGCTACTAGAAGTGGTTGTGTGCCACTGGAGATTAGTTGTGTACTACTATGGATCAACACAATCGTGTTCTATTATATGACATTGTAGTAGCTATGTGCTACTAGATGATTTCCATGGAGACTACTAGATCGCTTGGAAGTATTTGTGTGTTATTGCTTGATCATAGAGACTGTAACATATGATTTGATCTACCGATGGTATGGAAGTAGATGTGTGCTACTACTTGATCACGGAGACTGTAATAGATGATTTGAGCTACCGATGGTATGGTAGTAGTTGTGTGCTACTAGTTGATTATAGAGTATTCAGTGAACTACTAGATGAAGACATCATGGAAAGATACCTTCCTAGTTAAGAGGGAGAATTGATGTTTGAGGAAACAAATGAGAGACATTCTCCCTAGAGGGTCATGTGTGGTCTAGTAGGGGAGAATGTAGACTTCATCCTGACGTGCCTCAAATGGTCAAATGAAGGAAACAAGACATTGGTTTCATGAGGTGATCTAAAAATGAAGAAGACTTGTATTCTTGAAATTATTTGCAAGATTTAATTCATGTGTTAAAATGCAAATGGATCAATTTTGCAACACAAATTTTTATAGAAATTACTCATTCAAGATGCATATAAACAACATCAANTAGTCCAGCTTCCAATGGATCTTTTGTATTATTTGCTCAAAGTGCTCAAATATGTGCTTTACAATTCTCAAAATTCCAAATAGATGGCTCCAATGGCTTCAGAACGTCCAAAAACCCCTAGCTGGGCTTTTTCGACACCTCGTTTGGCCAAAAATTGAAGAAGATAGGCTTCTTGGAAGTTCCCCTTCAAACTTGTTGTCTCTAGATCGCCAAAATGCACCCTTGTTGGCTCAACCTAGCCCCCACGCACATTTATGTGGAAAAACCCAGCACCGGGCGCAACCGCATAACCGGTGCGAACTGTAGGATGGTTATGGGCACGCCTAGCCCCTAACCGCCAAGGTTGTGGTCGTGTGACCCATGTGACCACGCGCAAGTGAAAAAATGGACTCCGTTTCCAAAGGCGAATAGAGAATGGACAAGTGGCGGTCGAATGGTTGTATAACTTTTTTAACACAAACCAAAACCCCATGCGCATATGGTGGCAGGGTCATATGGCATATGTGGGAATCGGGACCGGACTCGATTAAAATTTACGCGCACATAGTTTTAACCACCGATCACATATAACACCGTAACCGCAAGTTTATAAACCATTGGAAACGCGCGCGAGAGTGTATTCATATGGATTGGTAATACAACTGCGGGCTCGGGCTAAGCCCTAGCCCGACCCCCCGCCGAAACACACCATACACAAACTTAAATAAATACAAAACCATTACATAGTAATAACTACTATGGTGGCGCATTGGCAGTGCGGACTTTGCAAAGGCTTTGCATGTGGGTGGAGGTCACGGGGTCGAATCCGGTGGACTCCAAATAA
>JASDQU010253365.1:0-16154 GCA_032191745.1 Picea mariana
TCTCTTATGTAGGCTATGAGGATGATCCTAATGACCTGGATCAGAAATAAATCCTTTCTCCTCCCAATTCATCTACTTCGGGCGGAGTTGTGGAGCTGATAAAATCTATCACTACCAGACTTGACAGGTGGGAAGCTGAGCGATGTGCAGAGGATTTTCCACCCTTTGAAGAAGATGATTTTGGTATCTCTACAATGGATGATTATGAAGATCCTAGGGAGGAAGAATATGCTTCGGGCGGAGTTATGGAACTAATAAAATCTATCACTGCTAGACTTGAAAGGTGGGAAGTTGAACAACATGCTGAGGATTTCCCATCCTTTGAAGCAGATGCCCTTAGCAGCTCTAGTGAGAGCGATTATGAAAAAAGCTTTCCCACGGGTCCTCTTTATGGTCATTATGAATCTGACCCATGGGAGAGCCAACAAGAAGAAATCCTCCCAGATATGATTATGTTTGATGGAGGTTGTAATGATGAGGGATGTAAGGATAGAAGACTGGGGGAAGAAGATGCTCTGAGTGAACTGATAGAGCATGCGAAATCTCTCACTGCCCAACATGCAAGGTTGCAATCTGAAGGTAATGGAGAGGGTTTTTCGGTCCTTGAGGCACATGTTCTTAGTAGCTCTTTTGAGGAGATTATTGAAGATTTCATAGCTGTGTTAGTTTCTACCCCTGATGAGTCTATTGTCTCATATTTAAAGGAAGAAGCCATTGTGGAAGAGGAATCTTCTCTTTTCCTTCACAATATTTCCCATGATGTATTTACATTTGGGATTGAATCGAAGGATCAGGAGATCGTTCCTTTTCTACAAGATGGGGGAGTTTTGTGCTCACCCAACTTTAATGCTCATTCTGGTAAGAAGCAGAACACAAAGCCTTATCCTCTATCCACTAAAAAAAAGTATCATGAGGAAATCAGCCATCCTAGTCATTCAAAAGAGCAGTTAAGCGCACATTTATTTTTCTATCCAGAGCCAGTCAGCGAGCAGCCACCGCTCGAGATCAGTGAGCCTATGACAATTGTCCACTCACCTGTGCTTGTCATAGATATTTAGCCACATGGGAATAGTTGTGTAGCAGAGGAGGCTGCCTATCACCAATTTTCCATAATTCGCCACTCATTCTATGACCCTGTCAGCAAATACATGGAGTGGCCTGTCCTTTATGCCTTGGAGCCACCCTATTTCATATCAACTTCAGCCTGTGAGGAGAATTTGAAGAGTGTAGCCATTCTGCTGTCATGGTTACACCATATACTGGTGATCATCGATAGAAGGAAGGAGCTTCTATCCAGGAAGCTGCTTGAATGGCTATGGTGGAAGTCTGCTTTCACCTAGTCCCATGTAAAATATTTTATTAACATTAGGACTATATATAAATAAGCTCCTTTGAGCATGTAGCTTTGTTTGCTTTGCTTTACTTTTCAGCCTATATTTTCAGAAGCGAGATGTTTTGAGTTTGACTCCATAGCCCAATAGCAAGGCATTGGGACTGCAAAATGAGTCCTTAGAGCATCACAGGGACAACTCTATCCCCCATGGAGCCTAATTTTAGCAACATTTCTTGTATAGGGGCATTTTCCTCTCTGATTTTAGGCCTCTGGTGTAAATGCATAGAAGTGGGGTTTTGAAAACAGGTCAGATGAGTTTTATTAAAAGGTTGTAGCCATAAGTGTCGAGCGTAGCTCACAGAAGAAGTCCATTTCAGGCTTAAATCAAGTGAGCGAGAAGTCTGATTTCAATGGCAGGGATCAAGCGAAAAAGAAGATCAACGGTCATCGGGATTTTGGGGCTACCAAGTTACCCGATATATAGCGTCAGAGAAAGCGCCTATATTTCAAGACTAAATCTGGGTCGTCCGATCCAGTGATGCATGGCGCAAGATCTAGTCAAGTCGGCATATCAGCATTCAGGAGTTTGGGGGGTAAAAGTGCCTCGTCATCTCACATCTCAAAACCCCGAACCCTGAAACACCGATAACCACCTTTGAATCTAAGCCTATGGTCCTAGAACCCAGTCACATCAAGCAAGGCTGGTAATGGAGGCAGCCCTCTCCTAACATCAAATACCATCTCGACCATCCATCTGAAGGACACACGGTGCAATAGCTGAGCCACAAGTGGGGCCCTTTGGGATTTTCATGATGAAAGCGCCGAGGTCATCTCAGCCATTCATCCATCAACGAGGCTCAGGCACATTTAATTTAAAGAGGGCGTAGATCTAGACGGTCATGATCCAGGCACTCAAATTCACGGACGAATTCCAATTCCACACCCCCTCTGTCATTCTGGTTTTAACAAGAAGTGGGGGGGTCCGGAATCGGAGATAATGTATGAGTGCATTTGGACGGCCCAAGTCTCCGCGCTTAGATCTACGGTCTGTATTGAATTTCGGAACCCCCCATCAGTTCTTCCTTTAATGGAAGGGGGGGGGTTCGGAATGGAATTTCACTCTAGCGGGCCCCCCTTCCTGTCGTGTCACTGTCTAATTCATCCTCCCCATTTCCACCTATTCTCCACCTACCGCCACCCTCTTCCCCCGTCATCTGTCCAACTTCCCTCTTTCCATCCACATGGCCCCTCCTCAGCTCATTGTCTTCTCGCCTCTTGCCATGTGTCCCTCTCACTCGCTATCACCTCCACCTGTATGATCATTCCTTTTACTCTGTGTCCACCTGTACCCCCACAATCCACACACCTTCCTCCTCTTTCCTTTTCAGACCATGTGGCATTCCTCATCTTATGTCACTGCTCCCGTTTCCTCTCCATCGCCTCCACCGTGTTGACGCCATCACTCCCATCATACCATTTTTCACATCCACCATAGGGGTCCCTCGCAGCAGTCCAACAAAGCAACATCCAAGGAGAGACCATTCAGCTGATCCAGGCAGCACCATTAGGAGACCTCCACGTCCTAGAAAGTAAGGTTGACCGAGGTTGTCCCCAGTCCCAAGAAAGAAGTTATTGTGGTTGTTGTTGGTTTTTGGGCATCACCTCCGCCATAAAAAGAAAGTCCAACAAAGGACTAAAGATGGTCGATTCATCTACAGTAGGACAGTCCAAAATCTGATAGCGTCTGTCTTGGGTGCACGATCGGCCAAATTCTGCATGTGCAGACTGTCAGAAGACATGCAAACACAATGTTTTTAATGCAGCGTCTTGTTTTTGCTACTGTTGTTGTTTTGAGTATATGTAGGTGTTTTCGCCATTTTTGTAGGCATCGATGGTTGAGCAAGGCTCCCAATTGTAAAGTTTTGATGAAGAGCTGGTCACTCTGGTTAATGTATAAGGCACTTGAGATTTCTTACTTTATGGATGTCAACTTCTTTTCCATCTCTTTGTTTACTGTGTTAGAACAGCTCGGAATTGGAGGATCCAATCGAGTTGTAGCTATTATAGGATGATGTAGGTTGGATCACTGTAACAGTTACATTGTTTCTAATTGGTTCCTATGATTTTCTCAGCGCTTAATGACTTGGAATTGGAGGATCCATTCGAGTCACCCTTCAGCTCCTTGAGGCTCTGGACCAAGAGGATCTTGGCTTCTGAGTTTTTCATCATCAAGCTTCTGAAGGCCTGTCGCCTGAGGCAGTCTTGCTTGCCCTTCTTACAAGTCTTCCATCTACCACCCTTTAATCCATTTACTGACAGAAGTTGGATCAAGACCTCCCTTACTTTCTACATACCAGGCCCGGTTTCCTGAGTTAAAGTTGTATCTTCTTGAGCCTTTATCCATTCGATCACCCATTCAAAACTATTGTGACATAAAATTGATGGGAATTGGGCTCTGCCCCTGCAAGAAATCCAGGGGTGACTTCTGACGCTAACAGTAGCCATAGTGGGAATGTCACTTATTTTATTATCCTATGATCATGGTAGGTTGGTTCCTGATGAGATCCCCTATTCTTTGTGGGAGAAGTTTATGACTTATATATATATTTTCTTTTCTCATCATTCAATTTTTATTTTTTTTTAAAGGGAGGCTCATCTACTCCTTAAGAGTAAGGGATGGCATAAAGAAGTGTAAGGATGACAAGTAAAATTGTTCTTAAGACTCCTTATTATAATATGGAGGAAAATTATCATTCAAGCATATTTGTATGTGTATAGGGAAAATAAATGAATTATGGTGGTTATATATTATGAACAAGATTTAAGATATTTCGAAGAAATTAATCCAAAAATAGTTTGATAAGGTATGAGAGATAGTACACAAAATAATGATAGATCGTTGTGATGATAATTAGAAATAATGTTGGTGAAAATTACTTAGTGAAACTCGTACCCCAAAGGAATGGCTAACATTTTAATCAGCATGAAGGAAAGGAATGAAAACAAGGAAAAACACAGAAGGAAAAACAATTGTTCCTTTTTAGAATGCATAGTGGGACCCGAGATGAAGGAACGACAATCATGACGAAGGGGGCGGAAATTTATTCATTCAAATGAACAACAACGATACTCAAAGGAACAACATTCATGCGAAGGTAACAACAGTTGTTCCATTTAAATGAACAACAATGATACTCAAAGGAACAACAGTCGCGCGAAGGGAACAATAGTTGTTTCGTTCAAATGAACAACAACTACACTCAAAGGAACAATAGTCGCGTGAAGGGAATGACAGCTGTTCTGTTCAAATGAATAGAAACTACACTCAAAGGAACAACAATCACAACAGAGGAGTGACATCTGTTAAATTTTTAACCATCTGATTAGGTAATTTTGGAGACCTTCCATGGGAATATATTTTTGTTGAATCTAAGGCTGATTAGTCATCAACTAAATTCATTCAATTGTGATGGGTTAGTTTATTTCAGAGTCAAGTATTGGATGGTCTGTTAGTGTCATGAGTTCATTATCATTTCCTGATCACTTCTGCGGAACATGACATATTCATTTTTCTGTGAAATACAAGGTCCGTGTGACAAGATAAAGCAAGAGTATAAAACATAAAAGAGTGCTAACTGTGTTCATTACAGTCATCTTCCCTAGTTATTATTTTCCCAAGTGACTTTCATAAAACTAAAAAAAGAGATAAACTAACAACTCAATTAGATCTACAAAAAAATATATATACAATATGTATAGTGTCAGCAAAATTCATCATTTATGGAGTTGGAGTGGTTGGGTTACCTTCCCAGCTAGCCAAAATATGAACGGTAGGGTCCTTACTTAATTCCTGGTAGGAAGATTATTTTGAAGGCGGTTGATGGTAGAGTCGTAGCCAGTGTCCATTGACCATAAATGGAGATCCATATCCATCGATGGTACTTAAAGTGACCATACCATTATCATGAAATTCATTAATTTCATATGGTCCTAGCCATCGTGTCCATAATTTTCTAGGAAAATCTTGAAATCTGGAATCATAAAGAAGCACTTAGTCACCTTTCTTGAATGATTTATTCTTGATATGTTTGTCATGCCAGGTCACTCTCTGTTGCTAAATAGCTCCAAATAAAACAGGCATGCTTCATCCAACTCGTTGAGTCACTGAAGGCACTATTTATGTTCTTTTGTAAGATCCAGTCCAATTTTCTGGGCCATCCTTAGGGTCTTGATCTCAAATTCGATTGGGAAGATGGGTTCTTTACCATAGAATAGGTGATAAGGAGAGAAGCCAGTGGTGTTACACCATGCTGTACAATAATCACATAAGGCACTTGGGAGCTTAGTAGCCCAATTCTGTCGGTTTATTGAGACAGTCTTTGTCAGGATTGCCTCCAGGACCTTATTGGTGCTTTCTACTTGCCTGTTTTCCTGTGGGTAGTATGGAGAAGTAACTCTATTCTTAATATGATAATTTTTCATTGTGGTGGTGATTCTATGAGCTGTGAATTGTGACCCCCCATTAGTGATTACTTCCCTAGGTAGTCCAGAGCGTAAAAATAATTTGAAACAAATTTGATGACTACTTCTTCTATTGCATTTGGTAAGGATTTTGCCTCTACCCATTTGGTCATGTAGTCTGTTGCAACTAGAATATAGGCCTTCTCATTTGACTTTAGATTGAAGGGGACAATGAAGTCTAGTGCCCATCTATCAAATGGTTTTACGACTACTTGTGCTTTCAAAGGAATTTCATCAGCCTGACCTCGTTTTCCCATCCGTAGACAATTGTTGCAGGTCTGGATATATTTCCTTGCATCTCTAAATACTGAGGGCCAATAGTAACCCATCTGTAAAATTTTGTGTCCAATCCTACGGTCTGCAAAATACCCACCATAGGGCTCATCATGTCCTGCCTTCAGTATGTCGTAGATTTCATCATCTCGTACGCATCTCTGGATCTGGAGATCAACTCTTATGTGGAAGAGATATCCACCGATCCAAGTGAATCGTGCGCTACACTTGATGATAGATGTGTCAATAATTTACCCACTGCTAGATAATTTTCCACATCAGTGTACCAAGGTGGCTTTGTAGTAAGGACAAAAAGATGCGCATCTGGAAATTGATCTTCAACTGTCAAGGAGTCATATTTTTTGGGTATGCGGGACAGGAAGTCTACAACAATATTTTCTCTCCCGGGTCAATATTTGATGGTGATGTCAAATTCCTGTCATAGTAATAACCATCGAGTGACCCATCCATTAGTAATCGGTTTATTTGCTAGATATTTAATAGAAGAATGATCAATATACAAAATAAATAGATAACCTATTATATAATGATGAAATTTATTGATGGAATGTATAACAGCTAAAAATTATTTTTCTGTTACTGTATAATTAAGTTCAGCTGGAGAAATATTATTACTAATAAAATAAATAACGTAGGGTTTCTTGTCTTCTTCCAATCCAAGGACAGTGCCTATGGCAATATCTGATGCATCGGTGGAGATTTGAAATGGTATTTTCCAATTTGGTCCCCTCAACACTGGTGTTGTCGAGATCAACTTCTTGAGTCATGCAAATGCCACATCACACTTGTTAAAACACTGAAACTCCACATTACCAATCAAAGCATGTAAAGGTGCAGCGGTTCTTGCAAAATTTTCCATAAATCTACGATAGTATCCTAAAGCACCAAGGAAAGTATGTACCTTAGTTTGTGTGTGTGGTGTAGGTAGATTAAGGATTACCTCTATTTTTGCTGGATATAATCTAATTCCATCTGGATAAATATAATTCCCTAGTACCACACCTTTTGTCATCATTATGTGACATTTTTTGTGGCTTAAACATAACTTGGTAGCAATGCACCATTCTAATACCTTTTCCAGATTATTCAACGCTTGATCAAAGTCATCGCCATAAGGAGTGAAATCATCCATGTAAACTTCAAGCCCTTCATTGATCAGATCACTGAATATGCTCAGGATGGCCATTTGGAATGTGGTTGGAGTGTTACATAGTCCAAAGGGAAATAATTTGTATGCAAAGGTACCCCAGGGGCATGTGAATGTAGTTTTATATTGATCTTTTGAGGCAAACTGGATCTGATTGTAGCCACTAAAACTGTCTTGGAAAGAAAAGAATTTCTTCCCTGCTAAAGTATCCAGGACCTGATCGATGAAAGGTAAGGGGAACTGGTCCTTTTGAGTGGCTATGTTAAGTTCCTTGTAGTTGACACAAATTCACCATTTCCCATTTTTCTTGGGGATGATCACTAATGGGGAAACCCACTGAATATCTGAGATAGGATATATAAAATTTACGTCCAAAAGCTTTTGTAATTATTCTTTGAAAATATCCCTGAGGTGGAGATTCAATATTCTCTGTGTTTTCGGATAGGTCAGGCATCTTTCTCAATATAAATGTGTTGTGTGCAGAGTTGCATATCAATACCTTTCATGTCAGAATACTCCCAGGAAAAAGATTGTTGGTATTTAGAAAGGACTTGGATCAACTTTTGTTGTTGTTTCTCATCTAAATTGGCATTAATGTTCATAGAATTCCCTAGTGAAATATCAACGGATTTGTTGTTACAAACAGTGGTAGTTGGGATTTGTTGTTCCATTAAATCTTCTAGCGAGCCTCCTTGTGCTTCACAGTCTATAACAACTTGGAGCATATAGCATATTAGGTTACCCATGATGGTTGGGTTGTTAATAAACCCACTGATTACATCATCCTCTAATTAGTTCTTGAGTCTGAGAGCTTCTTCCAGCGTGAGAGGGGCTCGTAGATCCTTTTCTAGATATCATGGTGGTGGAAATTGTGGATATACAAAAGTCGAGATTGGCTTGGCTGGAGGATATAAGATGATATTTTTTGTGACACCTCCTCTAGCAATTGTCATATTCCCCGTTCGACATCCTATGTACACATTTGATTTTGTAATCCATGGTCTTCCCAGTATCAATGGATTCCCTTCGAGCCCACTTCTTGGGTTGATGATGAGGAAATCCACTGGATATTCCCAAGATTCGACTGAGATTGATATATCATGTAGTGTGCCGACTGGTCTAACCACTGATCGATCAACCAATTGTAACATAATCGGGTTGGGTTTGAAGGAGTCAAAACACAGGGTGTTGCAGGTTTCCATAGTCAGGATATTGATGGCCGCCCCCAAATAAACTAGTGTATTTGGAAAAAAATAACCTTGGATCTGAACTGTTACTATGGGGTTCCCTGGATCTTCATATTTGACTGGTTCTTGTCTACCTAGAATTAGATTAGACAGGGCTCCTACTATGCGAACTTTTGATGATGAATTTTTAATTTTCCTAGTAGGCTTCTTCCCACATAGTTCCTCGATTGTATTTGCATAAATTGGAATGTCTTTCATAGCCTGTGGGAGTGGGATATTGACATATAAATTCTTGAGTTCCCCTACAATGTCAAATTTAGGATACATGATAGGTTTTTCTATCATCAATATTTCGGGGAATGGAGGGGAAGGAGTTGCATCCTTATCAGGATCCTGTGAATCGATTGTGTTTCCCCCTGCTCTATTTCTTTCGTTATTACCACAGTCGAGGGTCTTATTGCTGGTTGTTTGTTATTTTCATTCTCCTTCTCTTGGAAAATGTTACTTTCTTCAGGAGACATTATACGCCCCAATATCAACTGGAGTTTGTTATACCCTACTGAGTTGGTTTCCCCTTCCCCATTCTCCATAGTCTGGACGAGATGAGCCAGTATATTATTAGGATTTAGGTGGGGTTGGGCTGGTAATTGAGGGCGTAATTGCGATTGAGGGTTCTAGGGTAGTTGGAATGGAGCTTGTAATGTGGGGGTCTGAGGGGCCATCCCCATGGGACATTGCCAATTCTGGTTCCAATTTGGGTTTTGGGCAGTCGTGTTGGGCCATTGTGAAGGGTAGGGGTTGTTATTTGAATTTTTTCAGGATGAGGTGGGGTATTGTGAGTTAGGCCAAGTGGAACTTGTAGTTGGTTGATTCTGCCAGATGGGATTTGCAGTGGTTTGGTTCGTCCAAGTAGGATTTGCAGGTGGGTATTGATGGGGCTGCCGGTTCTGATTAGTAAATGGCTGGCCCTGTCATGTGTTGCCATAATTTTTTTGTTGATTATACTGTCTAGATAAGAAAGAGGAAGGGTCCTGGAGTGTATTTGGAGGTCAGGCCCACCATTGACGATGCTGAGCCATTAGATATAATGGTTTTATTTCCTCTTCTGCTTCTCTAAAGACAACTTTCAGTCTAGGGAGCGATGGGAATTGCTTCGTTGTGTGATCCTTGGCAAAAATAGTGTAAACACGAACCACATCCAAAGGACATTACCTTGGACCATGATTTTTTCTGCTTCTATTTCAAAATATGGCCAAAGTCTTCTCTGCTTCTGCTTGTTTATGTTTTTCCTACAATACATCCAATTGTGTAGTCAGAGTGCTCATAATATCTATTTTGAAATTTTCTAAGAGATTATCAACTTCAGCTCGCATAACACCCTCGCTGGTAATATTGCTATTTTTGGTGAGGGAAGTCCACATTCCTGATATGGTTCGTGTACTTCCTCGTGAGCATCTGATGCACAATAGAATGACATTATCATAAGTTTCTTGATAAATGTCACCCTTCCCCATTAAATTCAATGTTTCCACCCATTCATCTTTCATTCCTTTTATCAAAGTGGCTTTAAGCACCTCACCTGGTAATGTTCCATAAGGAGACCTTCATAAATTATATTGGAATATTTCAACGTATTCTTCTAACGTATCGTGTTCTTTTGCAGTCATTTGAAAGATTTCATATTTTAGGTCCCTGGTCCTACAATAATCTTGGTATTTTTTCAAGAAGGTCTATTTCATCTCATCCCATGAGTTTATAGTTCTTCCTCCTAATCCCATAAACTAGCATAAAGCTTCTCCTTTCAAAGTGGAGGGGAACAGTTTTAATTTTTGGGGTTCAAAGGTGTAATCATACCCTCTACATAGGACATCAAATTCAAAAAAGAATGCATCTGGGTCTTCTGAGATCAATCCATGGAAGGTTGGTAGGTTCTGTAGGGGGATTTATTTCATGGGGGCATTGGGGATTGGATCAAATATCAGATATTCCAATGTGGAGGTCTGGGGTTGTTGTTGATTTGGTTGCGCCATTTGGTCGAAGATCTGTCAATAATATTCAGGAATTCCTTGGCCTAGGTATTCTTTTGATTGATTACTTGATCCCCTAGGGGATTTGATTGCACTCCCTCTATCTGGTATTTCGAGTATTCCTTCTTATTTTATAGGAGATTCAGGATCATGGGGTGGTGATGGGTCTTCCTTGGAAACCCCACTAGTTTCTCCTTCTCCTTCCTCCAGATTACGAGAATTTACCTCTTCTAAAGGGTTGAGGGGTGGAAGATCTGTGCTTTGAAATATTTTCTTAGTCCCTTCAGTTTTTCTATGAATATCATCATGGGCTGCAGTTGGTGAAACTTCTACCAGAGGGATTCGGGTAGATCCTTTCCTAGTTTCAACTGAAGCTTGAGATTCATCTTTTCGGATGATGTCGTCTATGAAGGTGCTTCTCCCAGGGAGCACCGAGCCTTGGGCTTTGGCATTTTTGGTGGGGGTTTTGGTTTTTCAAGATCTTTCTTCTTAGTCATACACACTTCACGCAAAAAGAAATTCAAAAGAAACACCTATATAACCTCTTAAGTGTCAATTGGAGGTAAGCGTTGGCATGAGCATCCTACTTATTGCTTGCATAGGTTCTTACCTTCCGTCTTCAATACTTGGTCCTCCAGAGACACAACCTATGCTACTTTGAAATTCTCCTCAAAAATGGAGCCAAAATGTTGGGCTCTAAAGATGTCCTAAAAACAGCCTTAGTTTAACATTAATTTATCAACCCAAGGATTCGTCTTCTATTTCAAGAATATCAACAAAGACTATGCAGATAGCTCGTAGAGGATAAAATTGCGTAGTTAAAGAAAATATGAGTTTATCAATAATCAAGTTCCTCACACATCTATTAAGTTTCTAAAGATAAGATCTTACTGAATAGAATTGAAATCTAATCTACACTGCTTATGAATTGAAGGTATGAATTGAATTGTTGAATTGATCTAATTATGAGACAAGAATTGAATCTGATATTAAATGCATGAATTGATCTAATTAAGAAACAAGAATTGAATCTATGAAAACAAGTTGATGTATTGATAACTATCTAATTTGCTAGAAAGAAATAATTGAATACTATAAATTGAGAAAGAACAGTAATTGAACAACAAATGCTAACTAAGTAAAATTGAACAAGAAATGCTAATTTAATGGAAAGGAACAACAAATGTTAATTTAATGGAAAGGAACAGTAATTGCTAATTTAATTGAAAGGAACACCATATGTGAAAATGAGAGGAACTGTCAAGTAGTAAACTACAACAATGAGATCTAGAGCAACAATCAATAACATTCAAACCAAAACATCTATCTCTTATAAGAAAACAACAATAAAGCATTAACACACTTGTGCATCTATCTTTAACTATTGCAAAGGATATTTAAATCATAAAACAAAAATCAAAACTGATATGATTACATATTAAGACAGTAAATCCTTCAGACTGAGCCCTCGGTCCTTAGAAGCACTGCTACTAGAAACTCAGTATGTAGAAATGGTGAAAACGTTCAAATCTTTTATTGATTCCATAGCTGGTACAACATTTAGAAAAATTTCTTGCGCAGAGCGATTCTGAGTTTTGAATACTTGGATGCAATTATTCTATTCTACCTTTAGGATCTATTACCCTCTATATATTGCAATAATCTGGCTAAATTAATCCGTCCCAAGGATCAAGAGATCCTCAGGATTTCTTTAGTATTATAAAGTTACAAGATAGAAAATCAGTCATCTTCAAAATTGCTTTGTGCCAAAAGTTTTCAACCTCCAATAGCTTACACATCTTCAAGATCTTCTTTTCTATCTCGGGTTTGACAATGTTTATCCATTCCTATAACAAAATCAAACAATTCCAATCGTATTTTAGAATCTATTTAATATAACTTCAATAATATCACTAGAAGACATATTAATCATTTTCTATCCTATTTATCCCTAATTAATAGAAAAGTCAATCAAGATTATATCATGAACTATGGGAATAAGGAGGATATTTGTACCTTTTTCATAACCCAACAAATCCCAACATGAAAAGTGTCAATTTGGGAACATCAATACATATAGTTTGGACTTATTTCATTTTCCAATCATTTAGTCATACATTCTATCATTCCATGATCTTTCACTCACATAGTGAGTTTTCCTCCATACCTTCCTGTCACTGTACCTAAAACTATATCCATACCCATACTTGTTTGTGAGCCTGGTTAGCATGGGATATGGAATGAAGAAGCGGGTTGTTAGGCCTATGGGATATTGAAGAGGCAGGTTGCCAGGCCCGTGAGAAATCTCTCAAGGTGAGAGAATTGTTGGGAATTGATTTTCGAAGGTGCTAAACTACAACTACATGGCCCTGAGACTTCATGTCTGACATGTTGTTGAAGCCCGGAGAGGAAGTGGGGCAGTCAAAGGAATATTGAGTAGAGAAGGGGAACACTTCCTCAGGTGGGACAACCATGTGGGGAATGAGGGACTGTAGGCTGTTAGTTTGAGTTGGAACCTGTGACATAGTCTTTTCTATTGTCTGTGATACATCATCCTGGTTAGGAATCTCTTTACCTAGGTGGATTTTAGTCCCATATCGGGGGTGAACCACTGGTAAGAGTGATGAGCAGTGTGGTCTAAATCTCAGAGGTTCATGGAAGGTCTTCACACAGTTGTTGATATTCTTACCAAGATAAGTGTCAATTGTGTGTTAATTTATATGCTGCATTATTATTTATGTGTTATATTTATGGGCATCTCATGTATATGTTGCATGTATATTATGACTATCATTTCCATATGAATCTTTCCATTTTCAGTATGTATTTATCTGTTTACATTATATATATATAAATTTCCGCAAGATTTCTTTGTGCATATGTTTTAATTTCATGCAGTTCGAAAAATTTATGTGGCATAACTCAGTTGGATGCTCGATATGTTATAGTATGTTGAGTAGAGAATGAAATCATTTTCTGGAGTAGCATGGCATGACCTGGGTGGGAGGGGATATTACAATATGGTATCATAGCTTCAGTCTTCAACACTGAGCCTAGATGGGCCGAGCAAGTTGAGTTGAAGTGAAATTTCACAGAGGATTGATTTCGAAGTGGCCAAATCTCAAGTTACAGAGCTTCCATGGTAAAAATTAGAAGTGATTGCATGGAATTGGGAAAAAATCTCAATTTATGTTGTTAAATTCATGGGAAAATTGAGAAATTCGGCCAAGTGGTGAGATATTATTGATTTAATATATGTTCTAGCAAATTCAGACCTGGAATTGGTCGAATTTGAAGTTATAGTGAAGCCATGACAGAAGGAGTGAGATTAGTAATTAGAATTCTCAATTTGTGAATTGAGTTTGGGAAAAATTCATTCCAGAAATGTCAAACCACAACAAATTGTTGTTTCATAGGTTGAACTGGTGTTATCAGGGTGAAATTGAACAAATTTCATAGTTGCAGAATGTGTATGGTAAAAATTCAGGAAAAAGTTAGGAAAAAACCCCAATTTCTACAGTGGAATTCACAAGGAATTGATGTGCCTAAAAATGAATGTGCAGAGGTGGGTGAACTAAAAATGCATGATGCATAGTGAAAATCTTGTGATATGCAGAAAAATATTGGCATGCAGGAATGTACGCTAAAATTTGGTGCTAGACGGAAAAATATTTGTGTGTGGGTGCACGCGCTAAAATTTAGCGATGCACGGAAAAATATTGGCGTGCGGGTGCCCACACTAAATATAACATTGCACGGTCTGGATTGAGTGACGCATGTGTAATACTGGCGTGTGTTGTGCACATGCATAATAATGGCACACGTGGTGTGCACAGTCTTGACATAGCGCAGAGGAAGTTTGTTGGGGCGCGCACAATACGGGTATATGTTGTCGCTCAACAATTTAGTTAATGGTGCACACAGAGTATTGGTGCACGGTGGGGGCGTACTAAAGTTTGGCATGGTATAACACGTAGAGTTAAAAGCATGCAGAATATTAGCGTGAGATACACAAATTGCATGCAACATGTATTAGTGCTTGAACCAAAATTGTGCGTGGTGGATATTGATGCACGACACAAAAGTAGTGTGCACTAGTTATTGGCCCGACAAAGAAGTGATGCACGATATTTATAGATGCGCGGAACATGAATTACCTTGTGGTGTTCCTACACATTCTAAATATGGGTCCACAGGTTTAAATCTATGTGTGCGAAGTCGTTTGGATGGTGAACAACAACATAAAACCAGGGAATTTCCATGACATTTTATACTTTTTGAACATCATCTTTTTGCAACATGTTTTTGAGGCCCTTAACAGTGTTTTTAGGTACTCAAAAACCGCGAGAAAAGTGTGTACCAAGGTACACTCTATCTCTACAGCTCAAATGAAAGATCCCAAAGAGAGATTTCTAATGGTGTAAACCGTTCGTCAAACAGAGATTTTATGAGAAAGTTACAGGACAAACAATGGAGGGTAAATTTTAAGACCCAACTAACTTCGAAGAGCCATAAATTTCTGCTCCAGAATCAGATTGAGGTGTAGGAGTAGTCAATGGAAAGATATTGAACCATAGAAGACAGTCCCAGAGCTAAATTAAAATTTTGGGCATGTTAAAAATGTTAATATGGAAAATAAGTTACCTGTAGCATTCGAGACCAAAAACACGAATTGGCTTAGAACTTCAGCAGGTTGTAACTAGTAGCCCATAACCCAGAAAGAGGTGAAACTTGGAAAGTCTATCCAAAATATGTATATGAAGAAACCCAAATTATATCCTATGAAAAATTCAATGTATTAGGTGCAAAAATGCATAAGTACAGCACAAAGTTGCACCACATTGAAGTGTGAATAGAAAAATTAATGGGCAATTTTCAAATAACCATAACTTTCTACTCAAGACTCAGAATTGAGCATGGGAGTAGGCGTTGGAAAGTTSTTGGATAGTAGAATATAAATACTAATTGAAAATTGATCCAGGCATTCAATTTTCCATAAAATCAGAAGAAATAATTTCTGATATATTATTGAACTAGAATGGTTCATATTTTCATGAAATTGTTGAAACAATTAGCCTGATAAATTTTTGTTGGTTGCACATTTTGAAGAGTTAACAACAACTAGATCATATCAGGGTCAACATAGAGTCTAGGGGAATGGAATATTCACAGGGTGTTGGCATGTTCACAGGAATAATGTGCTTGTCATTGATGTCAAGAACACACAGGAAGGAGAAGCTCAGGAGGAGAAGCGACAATGATAGTTGGATCACCCATTCTGAATTCTCGATGGTTGTCAGATTTGAATTCAAACAGGAGGAGCGCATAGATGGAGGACAGATCTCAAGCATTAGATCTGAGCATGGGGACCGAACATTGTCAGATCTAGGAGAACTTGAACGATAATTAAATTTCAACATGAAGCAAACTTACAGTGTCCCAAAAACAGGAGGACCGTCCATCATCGGGCAGGACACGTGGATACAGTTCAACATTTCGCTAACTAGAAAGTCAAAGGAAGGAATATCTCTAACCTTCCAACTAGCGATAAGATTTGGGTCGTCAGATATAGATTAATCACGAAGGACCAACAACCGTTAGATCTGGTGAAGCTGCAAGGTGGATAAGACCAGGAGTCATCCAAA